>VUQH01070842.1:0-16304 GCA_015106775.1 Etroplus canarensis | reverse complement strand
GCTACTGCAGAGACTGATACAGTTCACTTTGGGGACGCACACAGATATTCCTCATTTGAAAAAAATGTTCTGTGGAGAAAACCGGGTCAAAACAGGGTTCAGCTGTGTCCTTCAACCATTTGTCCATGGACAGATAATGATCAGAAGTCATCTTCATATAACACTAGTTCCATAAATGTTGGCACCCTGTGCCTGTACTTTGTATTTTTTTGTCATCAAGCTTCAGCTTTGAGTCTTAGATTTCAATTCATCATCACTGAAATGATCTTGAAGATGCCACTGAAATGCTGACAGGTCAATGCAAAAAAATATAAATTGAAAATGTAGCCAATAGATAGATAGAACTTTTTTTGGGAAATTCAGTTTCCAGTAGCAGAACACTGACAGTAATTTACACAGTAAGAAGTTAGAATTTAAAAAAATATAAAAATAAAGGGGAGAAGGAGAATATGAATATAAGCATAAATAGCATAAATACAGCATATATGTACATATATAAATACAGCATAAATAAGTAAGTACTAAATATACTCATTATGAGATGTAGCAGCCGAATGTCTATTGCACAGTGGTTAGTTCTTATTTAGTGTTTGGTTGTGCAAACACTACTGCTTAGTTGTCCCCGCCCTCCTTTGTCCTCCTGTTTCCCCTCCCCCTCCCCTCCAGCGAGGAGTTAAACAGTTTGATGGCGTGTGGGACAAAGGAGTTTTTAAGGCTGTTGGTCCTAGACTTGAGAAGAAGCAACCTGTCACTGAGCATAACTCTGGTTATTTATGACCATATGCAGAGGATGCCCAACATTGTCCATAATGTCTAGCAGTTTTTTTAGTGTCCTCTTCTCTGCCACTGTCACCAGAATGTCCAGCTTTATGCCGACCACAGAGCCAGACTTCCTGATTAGTTTTCCAGCCTGGATGAGTCCTTCTTTGCTGTGCTGCTCAAAAAAGAAAGACATCAAATTCTAACCACAGTAAGAACATGCAGTCTGGCTCTTCCACCAGAAGCTCACTAAACAATTCAAACTCATTAAGCCATCGTACATTTACCTCTCACTGTACAAAGACAAAAATGAGTCTGTACTGATGTGTCAGAGGTTGTCAGGTGAGGCCTGCACTACAGAGCAAGTGCAACATACCTAGAATATCTTTCCATCATCTGGCTTCACTTAACCTGACAATGGCAATCTGAACAAGCAGTCACATGATGGTAGTTATCAGCTGGATAAGTCAACCGAGGATTTATCAATTCAGCTACAACTGTGTTCACATGAAAGGGGTGGCACTGGCAGCATTTGATCAATCAGGAACATTGCTAAGTCTGTTGGCATGAGACTGACAGATTTTACAAAGGATTAAAAAAACTAATTATAAAATATGAAGCTGTTAAACACATAGTACAGGCTGAATTCAACACAGATGAAGCAGTTTGACAAGATCTACTCTATTTATAAAGTTCAGTCTACTTGAAGCTAGTGAGGAAAATCTGTAAAAGTGCATGCAGTTTTAAGCTATGAATATCACAGTGTCATCATTAAGCGATAAGACAGTCTGACAGATTATTGTACAATTGTTATTCCATTAAATTAATGTTTGAATTTGCTTAAAACAGTTATAGTTTTTATTCCTCAGATGCAGACCTGGTGGTGTTTAACAATCTGAGAGTAAATGAAGGACAAATATAAAAACAAACTTTAAATGTAGGTTCAGTTTAGATGCAAATTTGATCAAAAAAGGATGATAAAGTAAGGCTTAAGAAGAAGAAGCCATATAAAGTATAAATCCCACATGGGGAAATGCCAAGTTTCAATTCTACACACTCACTACACACTGTTATACACACACTTGACATACACGCAGCCTGACTGACTTACATGCACAAACAGAACACGCTATACAGTGGTGGAGAGGTGAGACAAAGGCTGCCAATTACAGGCAGTGAGCAATGTGTGGTTTCTGTGCTCTTCTCAAGGGCACCTCGGCAGTGCTCAGGGGGGAACCAACACTCTCCAGTCTTCCAGTACACCTCCACGTATCTGAGTCCAAGGTAGCTCTTGAAAATTGGCCTTTAACTCCACTGAGGAGCCTTGAACCAGTGACCTGCAGCGGCTCTCTGGTTCCCAAACAAGTACATTAATGTAGGGGTCCCCAAACCCCAGGTCCCTGGACCGGTACCGCTATGCATAATTTGCGGTGACTGAGTGGCTAATGAAGCCATGAAACCCTGGTTCCAAACCTATCAGTATGCAAGGTTACAAATAAAAAGCATAATAAAATGATACAATGCTTCATATAACTCTTTTTTACAGACAATGTTTATATATTTGTATTTTTTTAATAATACCACCATATGAACAAGATTAATGGTCAAAACCCAAGAACCACTTTGGAATAAATATAAACGCATCCTGATCAACAGTCTGAAAAACAGATCAACTGTTGAAGTCAGTCAGAGAATTTTTCATAGAGAGCCACTTTGCATCAGCAGCACCATGCTCCAGTGCTCTGGGAGACTTTATAGTCCTCACAGATGAACACTGGATGACTGACAGCTGTCCTTCATCCCAGCAGAAGCCGCAGAAATCCTCCTCATTAAAAACATGACTTGGATCTGCATCCTCATCTGGACTCTCCTCTGCTGCTGCTTCACAGGTAAAGTTCAGAGAATCAAACTCCTCTATGCTAATTCATCCCTCTGAAATAATGCTAACAAAACCTTGACACAGATTTATATTTTTGTCTCTGTATCCTCAGAGTCCAGAGGCCAGATCACAGTGACTCAGCCTGGAGCAGTGAGGTCTGCTCTGGGAGACTCTGTGACTATTAGATGTAAAACCAGTCAGGATGTTTATAGCAACAATTATTTAGCCTGGTACCAACAGAAAGATGGAAATCCTCCCAAACTGCTCATTTACTATGCTAGCACTCGAGCATCAGGGATTCCAAATCGTTTTGCAGGCAGTGGATCAAACTCTGACTTCACTCTGACCATCAGTGGAATCCAGGCTGAAGATGCAGCAGTTTATTACTGTCAGAGTTTCCATGTTATCAACAGTCAGTGGGTGTTCACACAGTGAAAAACCATCATACAAAAACCTCCCTCAGTCAGACTGAACAGAAACTGAAGTGACTGCTGCAGCTGGAAGATACTGCAGAGACTGATACGGTTCACTGAGGACACACACACACACACACACACACACACACACAAAGTTAATGATAAAATTCCTGATCAGTCCCTTTGACCTCAGGTTCATAATGGAATAAAAAATATCACCAGTGTACAGATCAAATATAAAAACACAGAATAAGATCAAAAGCCAGGACACATCAAAGACTTTCAGTTTTTTGGGAAAAAAAAAATACTTTTTTAAACAAGCTGAGAAACACACTTGTGTTCAATAAGACGAAGAGGGTAACAACATGAATGGATAGATGGATCTGTGTTTCTTAAGAAAAAACTAAATTCAAATATATTTCTAGTCAAATGTCAAAAGACATCTAATTGCATGTCAAAATGTATATATGTAGTGAGGAAAATACCTCAGTAAAAAAATGAAAAACAGAAAATTTTTTTCCTAATAGTCTACTTTCAGAGTATTTGATATCCTCTACAGGTAATAAACTAAATATGTAGGTGATGCTCTCAGCACTGATGGTAAAACAGCTCCAGCTGACTGACTCTGTGTGTTTGCATATGTGTCCTGCCTCTCTGCTCACAGCTGTTAAGAGACCTGTGTTGATCAGTGGCTGTCCAGGCCTTTCACAGCCACTCACATACCAGCAGCACAATGATGATGTCACTGACTCTACTGCTGGCCACCCTGGGGCTCCTTGTTCAGGGTGAGACTCTCTTGTGAAAACTTTGCTTCAGGATGCAGCCAGGTTCACCACAATGATGTTCTGCTATGATGGAGAAACACTAGAACAAGCAGCACTGACCTTCTTCCATCTGTTCTCCATGTTAAAGAAATTATCCTCTCTGTTTGGATGTTGATCGAGTTTCTCCAAGCTGGATTTGTCTCAGTAACTCTTCTCCTCTGTCTCATGTTTTCAGGTTTATCAGGAGAAATCATCATGACTCAGACTCCTGCAACTCAGTCTGTTGTTCCAGGACAGACTGTCTCCATCAGATGTAGAGCCAGTACATCTATTAGTGATAATGCTGCCTGGTACCTTCAGAAATCTGGAGAAGCTCTAAAACTTCTGATCCATGATGCAACATATCTTCAGTCTGGAGCTTCAGGTCGTTTTAGTGGAAGTCAGTCTGGGACTGACTTCACTCTGACCATCAGTGGAGTTCAGCCTGAAGACGAAGGAGTTTATTACTGTCAGCAGCATAACAGCTACCCGCTCACACAGTGAAAAACCATCGTACACAAACCTCACACAGCTGTGGAGGAACTGATCTGACAGCTGCAGCCACACTAAAAACCATGAATCTAGAATTCATTTTTTCTAAATTTCTAATTACATACAGATATAATTCTGACAATATCTTCTTGACTGATGATTATTTTTTAGGATTTAAATAAACGCAACACTTGTAACCAGATTTTGAATCAGAAACAGTGAATGTGTCTGAGATCAACAAAAAAGAGCAATATGATCTTAACTTAAAATGAGTTTTTAGGATGATAAATCAAACAAATTTAATCACATATCAGTGTATTTCTTCATAGAGTTCATCAACTGAACCAACTAACATCATTTTTCATCCAGTTTGTTTTTTATTTGATACTGAAGTTTTTTGTCTTGTTTTTCACCTGTGTTGGAAATATTTTTTATAAAAATATGAGGTTTATTCTTATGTACTAGACTCTTTTAATGATGTTTATGTTATTTTTCTGTTGTCTTCTTGTTTCTAAGGTTGCTTCAGTGTTCCTTTCATTAATGACTTTTGCATCTTCTTTTATTTAACACAGCATTATTCTTTGTTAATCTTTTGTTAGCCCTGTGACAGACTGGTGACCTGTCTGTGGTGTACCCCACCTTGTTCCTTATGACAGATGGGATAATCTCCAACTCCCATGACCCCCCAATATATAAACAGTTAAGAAAATGGATCAGAGGACAGCATAATGTAATACAGTGTTAAATATACTCATAAATAATCATCAGTGGTTATTAACTAAATGTCTACACAGTATTTAAAATTTACCATCGACTTGTGACAAAAGTCAGTTGTTCACATATAAAATGCATGGACACAGCTTATTTGATGAGCCATAATAGAAGAAGCTGCATTATATCTGCTGACCAAAAATAATGTTAAAACACTTTATGCAGTTGGTACTCCCCTATAAGCTTTATCAAAAAGGAAAGTTTGAAGCCAGATCTTAAATGTAGAGAGGGTGTCTGTCTCCTGAATACAAACTGGGAGTTGGTTCCACAGGAGAGGGGCCTGATAGCTGAAGGCTCTGCCTCCCATTCTACTTTTAAAAACTTTAGGAACCAGTCTGCACTCTGAGAGAGAAGTGCTCTAATGGGAAAATATGGTATAATATGGTCTTTAAGATAGGATGGGGCCTAATGGTTTAAAACTTTGACAGTAGAAGGATTTTAAATTCAATTCTGGATTTAACAAAGAGCCCATGAAGAGAAGCCAATATAATGAAAATACGATCTCTCCTTCTAGTCAGTACTCTCACTGCAGCATTTTGGATCAACTGAAGGCTTTTTGGGGAGCTTTTAGAACAGCCAGATAGCAATGAATTACAATAATCAATAATCTGGGGAAGGCAGTGGCTCAGTCTGGTGGGACTCGGTTTGGGAACCAGATAGAACTGGTTCAGAACACACTCAGGGCACTATATGTGTGCAGGCTGGAAGCCAGAACAAGAAATGTTGCAGAACGCTGCTGGTTCAAGACCCACATGGACCACTATATATGGAGTGTGGGCTGGAACCTGGAGAGGTGTTGGGTTACTCTTTGAGCTGAGGTGCCCTTGACCAAGGCACCAAACTCCCTACATTGCTCCTCTGGCACTCCTTAGGGGCTGCCTCCTCACTTTGATCACCTCCCCCACAATGCATGCATGTATATATATTCACACCTGCATGTGGAATTGTGTACATTAACAACAGAGTGTAGAATTTGGAATTTCACCACTTGTGAGGACTAATAAAGGTTGTCTTTGTTTAATCAAGCCTAGAAGTAATAAATAAAGGTAAAGTATGTTGGGATTTTTACACCCAATCCTACTGGAGTTAGACTCCTCCTGTATGGAATGCTAGTCCATCACAGGCTACCTTCCCAGTATTTGCTGATATCCATTTTTTACTGCTGGGTGGACAGAGGCACACTTGCAGCTGGAACCTTGCCCAAGGGTCCCTGGGACAGTAGGGATCTGAGCTCACAACCTTTTGGTCATAAGCTCGGCATCTTAACCATTACACCACCGTCCCTACTAGAAGTACTAAATGCCTGAACTAATTTTTCAGCATCACTCCAAGACAGGATGTTTCTAATTTTGGCGATATTACAGAGATGAAAAAAGGCAGTCCTACATATTTGTTTATTGTGAGCATTAAAGGACATATCCTGGTCAAAAATGACTCCTTCTTGTTATGAACATGTTCACAAATACCAACCCCTGTATAGAATGGCATATTCTTATATTCAAATCAAAATTACTGCCAAGTATGTTGAGATTCAAGTTATGTTATTTAATCACCTTCCAATAACCTTTTTCCATAAGATGGAGTTACACATTACTATATGAACTTTAAATGTTCAAATTACAATTGGTTTGATATTTTCAGACTTCTTTTCCATGATGGCTGAAAACCTAATAAATCCCAATACAACAGAGAAAGCTTCATCTAATGAGGAGGATAATGTTATTTGATTCAGTATCCCAGAGCAACAACTAAATGGAGCTGAACTAAATGTTTATATTTTGTCTTTTTTTGTCATCAGAGTTTAGCTTTGAGTCTTAGATTTGAATTCATCATCACTGAAAGGATCTTGAAGATGCCACTGAAATGCTGGTCCTTGGTACAAGGATAACACATTTCGAGGTTGGGCCTCCATATCTGAAGATGTCTTTTTTGGGCTAAGGGAAGGGCGATGACCCCCAACTTCAGTCTGTCTGTTAGAGTCTGGTACAGGGTGTCTCTGATGATGGGGGCCTTAGTCTGGAATGTTAGGTTGCATCACATGGTAATAGCCCCACACCCTTTTCTGCAAGGGCCATTAAAGAGGTGTGTTTGAGCAAAGGGTCTTACCTGGACAATGCTGTGTGTTGTGCTGTAAACATATGTAATAAATAATTGATTGATCTCCAGAGTCTGATTAAGTGTTTATTAATGAAGAATATGATTTTGCCATGACAGTCTGTTAGCAGCAGAGTGACTGATTTTACAGAGGAGTATAAAACTAAGATATTATAAAATATGAAGATGTTAAACACATAATACAGAATGAATTCAACACAGATAAAATATTATAAAATAGATAAAATAAAGATAAAATATAAGATAAAATAGTAATATGAGTGTCTGTAAAAAAAGAACTCTACAGTGGTACATTAAAGTGCTGTTGGAATGTGTGTGCCTGAAAAGATGTACTCTAATAATAAAGCTCAGTCTACTTGAAGCTAGTGAGGAAAATCTGTAGAAGTGGTGACTGTTTAAGTTAAGAATATCACAATGCTGATATTAAGACAGATAACAGTAAAATTGTTATTCCATAAATTTAATGTCTGAATATGTGTAAAACAGTTGTAGTTTTTATATTTCGGCTGCAGACCTGGTGCTATTTAACAATCTGTGAGGAAATAAAGAACAAATATAAAATGTAGTCTAGATGCAAATTTGATTTTATAAAAAGGATGATACAGTAAGGCTTATATACTGAGCCCTACAAAGGACATGGGAGAAGTATTTAAAGAATGATGATATAACCCAGTAAGAAGTGGAACTGGCGTTATTGTACTGAACACCCAAAGATAACCCTGAAGCTACCTGGAGAAGTGTCAGTCCTGCTTTGTAATACAGGCTCCTGGTTCCAAACCTGTCAGTATGAAAAGTTATAAATAGAATGCATGTTTAATTTAACTATGTAACTCTTTTAAAATGTATCAGCTTTTTCTTAGATGTAATGTTGTATATAACGGCATATTTTTTAAATAATTCTACCATATGAGAAAGATTAGCAGCCTAAACCCCCAAACCACATTGGAATGAATATAAATACATCCTGATCAACATTCTGAAAAACAGATCAACTGTTGAAAAGTCCCTGCTGGAGTCAGTCAGAGCATTTTCATAGAGAGCCACTTTGCATCAGCAGCACCATGCTCCAGTGCTCTGAGAGACTTTATAGTCCAGAGAATTGAACACTGGATGACTGACAGCTGTCCTTCATCACAACAGAAACCACAGAAATCCTCCTCATCAAAACCATGACTATAGTCTGTGTCCTCATCTGGACTCTCCTTTACTGCTGCTTCACAGGTAAAGTCCTGAGAATCAAACTCCTCTCCTCTATGAAAATCCATCCCTCTGAAATGAAGCTGCTTTATAGTATGTTTTTGTCTCTATATCCTCAGAGTCAAGAGGTCAGGTCACAGTGACTCAGCCTGGAACAGTGAGCTCTGCTGTGGGAGGCTCTGTCACCATCAAGTGTAAAACCAGTCAGGATGTTTATAACAACAACCTTTTATCCTGGTACCAACATAAAGATGGAGAAACTCCAAAACAGCTCATTTATGGTGCTAGCACTCGAGACTCAGGGATTCCAAATCGTTTTACAGGCAGTGGATCAAACTCTGACTTCACTCTGACCATCAGTGGAGTCCAGGCTGAAGATGCAGCAGTTTATTACTGTCTGAGTGAACACTCTATCAACAGCCTGTGGGTGTTCACACAGTGAAAAACAGCCATACAAAAACCTCCCTCATTCAGACTGAACAGAAAGTGAAATGACTGCAGAGACTGATACAGTTCACTGAGGACAAGAAGAATAAGAAAACCTTTGTTTGTCCCACAATGGGGAAATTGCATTGTTGCGACAGCAAAGTGTGAGTGCAAGTAAGTATACATGGACAGTAAAAAAACAATAGGTATTTGCTCAAAATAAATATATAAATAAATTAATATCGGGTAAATTTTCCAGATTTAAATCTTAACTGGCACAACTGCAGGAAATGCACTTTCTACTATCATGAAAGTGTTAAGAAGCTAATAAACCAAGTGAAAATTTTCAACTTCATGTCTGTTAAGCTAATAAATCTATAAGAAATATGAAAAGAAAACAGTGATTGAAATCTGTTATAAGTGAAAGACAAACAGAGGAGTGCAAACACAGAGCAGATGGAGAGTAAAACCAGTGTCAGAGTCCCAGTAATTCCAGTCAGTTTAGAACTGGGAACACTGGTTTCTTCTCAGTGTCTCAAGAATGGAGTCTGGGAGCCCTGGGTAGCCTCGCAAGTCACAGAGCCCACGTTCCCCCAGTGATCTGCGGCCTCCACAGCTGCAGGATGTTGTTCTAGCTGTAGAGTCTGTCCTTCTGCAACAACCTGCGATTCTTTTTCTCCTTCCAGCTGATGCTGCTCCTTCCATCCATCTTTCCTTGTGGCCTTCTCTTGCTGCAGCTCATCCCAACTAAGGAGGTAACGTCATCATAACATACTATGTTATGTTGAAAGACTAACTTGTTCCCAGACTTTTTAGATTAACTCACATACATCACAGCATGACAATACTTAAAACCATATCATCATGAAAAAATTCTAGTTATAATACACTTCAGTGATAACAAACACACAACAGCTTTTACTTTTTTCAGCATCATTGTGAACTTGATGATTATTTGTTTCTCAAATATATTCAACACTGCATCATATTTGCTTATTTAAAAAAACAGTCATACAATGTAAACTCAGCTCAGTTTAATCTTTTATGGATTTACTCAGATTCTTAAGAATGTTTTGTTTCGTTTCAGATGAAATACATGAAAACACGTTTTCTTTAATTAATATGTCTTTAGTGTATTGAAATAATTTGTGTATCAAAAAAAATATGAAACTTAATTACTGAAACATAACTAAGATTAAGAATGATAATAAAAGAGAAACACTGTTAACTCATGTGGCTTTTCTGTTATTTTACAAAAAACACAAAAATAAGAAGTTAAAACAGAGATGAAAAATTTTGAGGCGAGCTTAACAAATGACATCTGGATTGCAGTCCTGTTTAGCATTTGCACCCTGTGGTCAGTATTATGCATCACAAGTGAATCTTTGTGCAATATGATTTATAGTGAGTGAGAATGTATTCAGAGTTTTACAGAAATCTTAACTAATATCTCTGAATTGTATCTAAGTCAGTGGAACCTATTAAAGTTTTGCCAAGAATTATCAGTAAAGTAGCTCAGGCCACTGAGAATTTGGTTCAGGTAAGAAGAGTTATTATTTCAGAAATATAGAAAAACTGAGTTATTATTTTTATTTTGCTGATTGTTCTTTTAAAACTTTGCAAAGAATGTATTTATTCAGATGAAAGAAACCAATAAAATTGTTTATATACTTAAAGCTTGCTCCAAAAAAGTAGAGCATATTTCCAATTGCTAATCTGGTAAACTGATTTGTCAGATGATCAGGATTTAAGAACTATCCTTTAAAAAAACACAAAGCTAAAAAATTATTTTAAAACATGTCTAGTTAACATTCTGATAAAACCGATTAATGCATTGATGAAAAACCTCATCAGATTGATCCAAGACCCCTGGAGTCAGTCAGAGCCTTTCCATAAAGAGTCACTTTGCATCAGCAGTACCATCCTCCAGTGCTTTGGAAGACTTTATAGTCCAGACAGATGAACATTGGATAACTGACAGCTGTTCTTCATTTCAACAGAAGCCACAGAAATCCTCCTCATCAAAAAATGACTTTGATCTGCATCCTCATCTGGACTCTCCTCTGCTGCTGCTTCACAGGTAAAGTCCATAGAAACAAACTCCTCTATCACCACCTGTCCCATGAAGTTGCTTGAATTTTGTTTTTTGTCTCTGTATCCTCAGAGTCAAGAGGCCAGTACACAGTGACTCAGCTTGGAGCAGTGAGGTCTGCTGTGGGAGGCTCTGTGACTTTCAGATGTAAGGTCAGTCAGAATATTAATAGCAACTGGTTAGCCTGGTACCAACAGAAAGATGGAAATCCTCCCAAACAGCTCATTCACTATATTAGCACCAGAGAATCAGGGATTCCAAGTCATTTTACAGGCAGTGGATCAAACTCTGACTTCACTCTGACCATCAGTGGAGTCCAGGCTGAAGATGCAGCAGTTTATTACTGTCAGAGTTTGCACTATCCTAACAGTCAGTGGGTGTTCACACAGTGAAAAACCATCGTGCAAAAACCTCCCTCAGTCACTCACACAGGCACACGCACGCATGTGCGCGTGCGCACACACATCTCTCTGGATTTTAGAGCAGCTCTCACTCAGACTGTGTGACAGTTTGTCAGGAGGACTCAGGAACATGGTTTCATCCTTTCTCTGCTTCACCCTCCACTTCATCAGCCTCTGCACAGCAGGGAGGAGCACCTGAACACTATAGTAATCATTGATCAATATACTGATCAATACATTGACCACTGATCAATATACTGATTAACACAGTAATCACCAATGAATACACTGATCAATATATTGATCTCTGATCAATACACTGACCAATACATTGATCACTGATCAACACACTGATCACTACACTGATTACTAATCAATACACTGATCAGTGATCAGTCCACTCTCTGAGGTTCAGTGTGATTCTGTTTGTTTTTCGGATGGATTTATGAATTATGATGTGAGTCGCTGTGTGTTTAATTCCACTGAGCTGAAGGACATTGAGTTCATCAACTTTTACTGTTACAACAAATTGGAGTTAGGTACAGCAGCAGTGTGTGGAAGTATGTTGGATACACTGAGTTCGGAGTGAAGCAGGCAGAGACCTGGAACAATGATCCTTCAACGCTGAGCTCAACGAAAGCTCAGCAGGAGAGATACTGCAAACACAACACTGGTATCTGGTACCAGAATATTCTGTCTAAATCAGGTGAGTGTAGTTTGTGTCTCATTATCACATCATCATGTTAAACCTCAGACTGACAGAATGTGAATCATGTTTATAGCTGCTGATCTACACGGACATTTTGTCATATGAACCATTTCTTCTGTTTTTTAGATCAGTCTTACATTCTTGTTATCTTTTACATTTCTGGATGACATATCTTTAGTGAACTTAGTCACACATTTATAACTTAATCTTAATCTATGTCCACTTTACTGATAGGCTGCATAAAACTTGCTTGTATCATCTATCAGTACTTATTTCTTTGCAATGTGGTTCATGAAAACCGGTTAGATTAAAATCTGCCGCGTCCTGGTGGTGAAATGCTGCTATTGAAACTACTGATATCATTCCTGCACGCTGCAGAGCACAGTACAGTAAAACTTAAATACAACGCTCCAGCATTAGCACGTTTTACTCTTTGATGTTTGTCCACAAAAAGAAATATCAGATTTTCACACAGATCATGTAGCCAGCCTTATTCTTACTCTACTCATATATTCCAATGTAGATATTTTATGTTTGCCTGAGACATGGCTGCATATAAACTACATTTGTGGAGTACCTGGATATGACATATTTAGAATGAACAGTGCTGAGGGTAGAAGGAGGGAGATAGAACATCTAGAGTGTAATCAAAGCTGGTGAGCCACTGGTAATGACCTTCTTATTCACAAACTGTGCACACATCTAAGATTCATTCATATTTCTGATTTTAAAAATGAAAAAAAACATGAAAAAATATGACATGTCCAATAGCGAGTCTGACATTCTCATTAAATTTTAAGAGTCTCTCTGGAGAAAATAGAAAGATGGCTGACTTGAAGATATTTTTGTTGTAACTCATATCTACTTTACTGCAGATCAAAAGATGTGCAGTTTGTATTTCTGTAATATTTTGCTTATGGAGCATTGTTCCAGCTGTACTTCCATGCTTTGGTTACCATGCTTTGCAGCTTCACTGCCGCTGCTCATCACATTGATGTATGTGTGTTCCAGTCACGCCCTCCGTCAGACTTCATTCATCAGCAGCTTCTTCTGGTCAACCTGCCATGTTGGTCTGCAGCATCTATGACTTCTACCCCAAATACATCAAAGTGAGCTGTTAGAGAGAGGGAAAGGCAATAACCTCTGATGTCACGTCCACTCAAGAGATGGCAGACGGTGATTGGTACTACCAGATCCACTCCCACCTGGAGTACATGCCCAGGTGAGTCCACATCCACGTCCAGGAAAATGGAAAAGTCACACCAGAAAGTGACACAGTGACATCCACTGACACTTGAATATTTGGTTGTGAAAGATGGATGCTGTGATGACCTGCACTAGAACCAGTCAGGAGGTCATTTTATCTCGCATAGAAATCAAAGTAAATGCTGCAGTCAACAGTCACTGCATGGCTGGCTGCCTTCCAGTTAATGTACATTTTTATATGAAGCCTGTTACACCACAAGCCAGAGCACACTGGATGACACTGACAGATGAATATGTAGATGAACATGTAGGGTAAAGTTGTCAGATAAAAGATGAAAAATGCAGGGCTGAATGGTTAGAAAGGGGATATTGAGAGCACATCGAGGCAGAGAGTGATGATAGAGCCAGGCGGGCTGCAGAGCAGTGGGAGAACTGGAGTGAAATCAGATGGTTTTACACCTGAGGAGCAGAGCTGAGGAGGTGGGGGGCTGCACACTGAGGTGGAGCAGAGTGGATGGTGGGTGAAGACAAGGCAGAGATGGATACTGTGATCAACTTTCTCTGTTCTGTTGAAGCCTTTTATACCTTTATAATCTGTGATGAAATTATCTCAGTCTTTTGTACAACCCAAATTCCAGAAAAGTTGGGCCGTTCTTTAAATTTGAACAACGTGAAAACTAAAAGACTTTCAAATCACATGAGCCAATATTTTATTCACAACGGAACATTAATAACATAACAAAAGTTTAAACTGAGAAATATTACAGTTTTATGCACAAAATAAGCTCATTTCAAATTTGATGCTTGCTACAGGTCCCAAACGAGTTGGGACAGGGGCATGTTTACCATGGTGTAGCATCTCCTCTTCTTTTCAAACCAGTTTGAAGACGTCTGGGCATCGAGGTTATGAGTTTCTGGAGTTCTGGTGTTGGAATTCGATCCCATTCTTGCCTGATATAGGTTTCCAGCTGCTGAAGAGTTCGTGTTCTCTATAGGTGAAAGATCTGGACTGAAGGCAAGCCAATTCAGCACCTGGACTCTTCTCCAATGAAGCCATGCTCTTGTAATAGCTGCAGTATGTGGATTTACATTGTCCTGCTGAAATACACTGAACTAGACGTTGTCTGTAGGGGAGCATTTGTTACTCTAAAACTATTATATACCTTTCAACATTCATAGTTCCTTCCAAAACATGCAAGCTGCCCATATCGTATGCACTTATGCACCCCCATATCATCAGAGATGCTGGTGTTTGAACTGAACAGTAATAAGAAGCTAGAAGGTCTCCATCCTCTTTTGCCCGGAAGACGCAGTGTCTTTGACTTTTCTGACCATAGAACACTTTCCCACTTTGAAACAATCCATTTCAAATGAGTCTTGGCCCACAGGACACAACGGCGCTTCCACACCATGTTCAAATATGGCTTCCTTTTTGCATGATAGCGCTTCAGTTGGCATCTGCAGATGGCACGGCGGATTACGTTAACCAACAGTGGTTTCTGGAAGTATTCCTGGACCCATTTAGTCAGTGACACAATCATGCCGATGAGTGATGCAGTATCGTCTGAGGGCCCGAAGACCAGCCAATAAAGTTCTTCGGCCTTGTCCCTTACGCACAGAGACATTTCCAGTTTCTCTGAATCTTTTGATGATGTTATGCACTGTAGATGATGACAGTTGCAAAGCCTTTGCAATTTGACATTGAGGAACATTGTTTCTGAAGTATTCTGCAATGTTTTTATGCACTCTTTCACTGATTGGAGAGCTTCTGCCCATCTTTTCTTGTGAGAGACTCTGCTTTTCTAAGACATCCCTTTCATAAGAATTTTTAGTTAGTCAGAGTATAGTGGATACTGAATACAGACTTATTGTGTTTATCAACTTAAATATAAAACCAGCCAATGAATGCCCTGACTTGCTTGTTGAAATACAGTATGTTACACAAGGTAGATTGAAACACCTGTAAAATCACTAGACAGTTTAAAAGTTTGTCTTTGTGGACCACTGCCCTGATTGGCGGTATGATCCTTGTCTACCCTCACGTGATTGGTTTCCCAGCATACATGTGATATTTAGTTAGTGAATACATTTAACATTCATAAGCTGGAGATTGTTATATCATTCTGAATTATATTACATTCAAAACAACAACAACAACAGCTCTCATCGTTCACTTCAAAGAGCTGGCTCTTTGTACCGGCTCGTTCACCACTGAAACATCACTACTGCCTTATGTAGGAGTCGGATCATAATCCCCTGAGTTCCCAACTCCTCCTTCCTAAGTATGATGACTGTTTGACTGCTCATGCTGCAGCTTTTTCTTTAGACAAGGTTGGATGATAGGATGATAATACACTCTTATTCTTATGTGGCTGCTCTGCTTGAGGGATGAAGGCATAGCACCCTAAGCAATTCATCAAAGTAACAGACACTTATAGAATACTGGGTTATGTCATCTGGACTGACTGGGAGACCACAGTCAGTCTGGATAGGGAACAGCATCTCCAGCACCACCACACTGAACACTGGAGCCCTCCAGGGCTGTGTGCTCAGTCCGCTGCTGTTCATCTTGCTGACTCATGACTGTGCAGCAATTCACAACTCTAATCACATCATCTACTGATGACACGACCGTGGTGGGTCTCATCAGCAAGAACGATGAGTCAGCTTACAGAGAGGAGGTGCAGCGGCTAACAGCCTGGTGCAGAGCCAACAACCTGTCTCTGAACGTCGGCAAGACTAAGGAGATGGTTGCTGACTTCAGGAGAGCACAGAGTGACCATTCCCCGTTTCATCGAGGGATCCTCTGTGGAGATCATCCAGAGCACCAAATTCCTTGGTGTTCTTCTGGCAGAGAACCCCACCTGGTCACTCAACATCAGCTCAATTACCAGGAAAGCTCAGCAGCGCCTCTACTTCCTGAGGAGGCTGAGGAAAGCCCATCTCCCTCCCCCCATCCTGACTATGTTCTACAGAGGACCATCGAGAGCATCCTGAGCAGCTGCATCACTGCCTGGTTTGGGAACTGCACCGTCTCG
>VUQH01070836.1:0-13565 GCA_015106775.1 Etroplus canarensis | reverse complement strand
CATTGTTCCTCCTGAATCAGAGGTTCCACCAAGGACCGGACTCTCCTCTCCAGTATCTTAGCATAGACCTTCCCAGGGAGGCTGAGGAGTCTGATCCCTCTACAACTGGAGCACAATCTCTGATCCCCCTTCTTGAAAAGGGGAACCACCACCCCAGTTTGCCATGCCAAGGGTACGGTCTCCAATTTCCACGCAATGCTGCAGGGATGTGTCAACCAGGACAGCCCTACCACGTCCAGAGCCTAGAGATACTCAGGGCGAATCTCATCCACACCCGGGGCCCTGCCACAGAAGAGTTTTTAACAACTTCTGCAACTCAGCCCCAGTGATGGGCAAGTCACCCCCCTCGTCCTCATGCTCTACTTCTATTATAGAAGATGTGTCAGTGGGATTGAGGAGATCCTCAAAGTATTCCTTCCACCACCCGACAATATCTTCAGTCGAGGTCAGCAGCCCACCATCTGCACCATACACAGTGTAAACAGGGAGACGCTTTCCCCTCCTGAGTTGCCAGAATCTATTCGAGGCTGACCAGAATTCTTGCTCCATGGTCTCACCGAACTCCTCCTCTTTGCCTCGGCAACTACCCGAGCTGCACTCCGCTTGGCCTGCCAGTACAACTCAGCTTCTTCAGGGGTCCCACAAGCTAACCCAACTCAGTAGGACTCCTTCTTCAGCTTGATGGCCCCCCTCACCTCTGGTGTCCACCATTTGGTTCAGAGGTTGCCACCTCCAGAAGCACCAACAACCTTACAGCCACAGCTCCGAGCAGCCACTTCAACAATGCAGGTGGAGAACATGGTCCATTCAGATTCCATGTCTCCAATCTCCTTCGGAATGTGGTTGAAGTTTCTCTGGAGGTGCGAGTTAAAGACCTCTCTGACAGAGTCCTCTGCCAGACATTCCCAGCGCGCCCTCCAAGTCGGAATGGCATTCTCCCCTGCCATCGGATCCAACTCACCACCAGGTAGTGGTCAGTTGACAGCTCTGCACCTCTCTTTACCCGAGTGTCCAAAGCATGTGGTCGCAGGTCCGATGATATGATAACCTGCGACCTAGGGCGTCTTGGTGCCAAGTGCACATATGGACGCCCCATGCTTGTACATGGTATTTGTTATGGACAAGCTGCGGTTAGCACAGAAGTCCAATAACTGTACACCACTCGGGTTCAGATCGGGCAGGCCGCACACTCCTCCATGTCTCACTGTCATTTCCCACATGCACGTTGAAGTCCCCCAGTAGGACAATGGAGCGCTTTCCAGCACACCAGTCAGAGACTTCAAAAAGGGTGGATACTCTGAGACATCGTTTGGTGCATAGGCACAAACAATGGTCAGGACCCGTTTCCCAACCCGAAGGCGTAGGGAAACAACCCTTTCATCCACCGGGGAAAACCCCAACCTAGAGGAAGCCAGGCGGGGGATACAAGAATGCCCACACCCGCCCGTCTCCTCTCACCCAGGACAATTCCAGAAAAGGCTAAAGTCCAACTCCTCTCCAGGAATACGGTTCCGTAGCCCGAGCAGTGCCTTGAGGTGAGCCTAACTATTTCAAGTTGGTATCTCTCAACCTCATGCACCAGCTCAAGCTCCTTCCACCCCAGAGAGGTGACGTTCCACATCCCAGGAGCCAGTTTAGCCAGCCGAGGATTGGATCACCAAGGTCTCTGCCTTGGACTACCACCCAATCCACATTGCACCAGATCCCCATGGTCCCTCTGGGAGGTGGTGAGCTTACTGGAGGGCGGACCCATGTTGCTTCTTCGGGCTGAGCCCAGCCAGGTTCCGTGGATAAAAACCCAGCCACCAGTCACTTGCCGTCGAGCCCCTCCCCCAAGCCCGGCTCCAGGGTGGGGCCCCGGTAACCCTAAACCAGGCGAGGTACACAGAATCCTTGCTCTCTTTTTCATCATGGGGATCCATTGGACTGCTCTTAGTCTGGCTCTTCACCCAGGACCTCTTTGCCATGGGTGACCCTACCAGTGGCAAACCTCCCCCAAGAACATAGCTCCTGGGATCATAGCATTGTTTGGGAATGCTGTTAAAACATATGATTAGAATTTATGAAAGTTTTTGATATTCTCAGGTTCATTCAGAATATTTAAACAATCATTTACATCATTTATACAATATTGCTGGTATGAATGTCAATGTGTTAATCAACACATTATTTACCAACTGAGAACTGTGGAAAAAATATGATGATGTGCTGCTGCAACCATGCAGGGGCCTTGCCTGAGTCGCTCTAGTCAGGCTCTAAACTGTTATCACCAAAATGAAAAGGTTCTGCAAACATCATGCAGAGGTAAGGTGTCTGTGTGTCTCTGCTGACTGTTGCCTCTGAGCAGACAGTACACAGCACCTCAACTCAGACTGACAAGAGCACCAAGAATAAAGCAATACAGCAAAATTAGTTTGTAACTCCAATTCACTGACCTTAAAAATCTAAAAACATATAAAGTTCTGAGTGAAAGTAGATTTGGTGGTAAGCAGTATGACTGACACCCTTCAGATTATAAATGTGTGTTTATCCACAACAGTGTGTGTGTGTGTGTGTGTGTGTGTGTGTGTCAGTAGTGTTAGGTGACCCAAAACAGCCATGGAAAAAGAACATTCGGTGAGTGCCATAGTTGCTTTGGGAAAATTTGACCTATTTTCTTCTAAATATGGTTCATTTGGCTAAGAGCTATCCTGAAAACAAAAGTCAAGTCTGTCTGCACCCTGAGCATACTGTATTCATGCAGTTTCAGACATTTCTATCACAAAGTGCCCTCCACAGCTTTCTAATGGCTGACTGTAAATCCTCCCTTCCTGCCATCTCTGTCTCTCCCTCTGCTGTGTAATTGACCCTGGCTAAAAACACCAGACAAATGAAATATTTCTGAAATACGCAATGGCTTCACCAGTCACATCCACTCACCAACAGATATCTGGCCAGCAGAATTAGCCATCGTAAATTGGCCTGGACACATAACATGATGTATCTGTGTGTTTGTTACTGAGTGTCAGCCTAAAGTGTCCTGTGATGCATGTCATCGTCACCATGGCCTATCTACATGCTCAAGAGAACACACATTCATTCCTTTACCCCCTGCTTCACCTGGCAAACGCACACATCCTCTGTGTGTGCCTTGCTCTACAGTTACTCAACCCCCCCATCCCTCCGCTATTGTCTTTTTCTATCAAGCTGCCAATAATATGGAGACAGCACGGGGTGAGAGTCAGGGGCAGAGACGAGCCATTTCAATCTATCTATCAGTTTATTGCATCTCAAGCGGCATACCTAGCTTGATCCTCAACCTTCTCAGCCACGTTTCTGTTCACTATTTCACTATTTATCTCTGAGACTCTGGCAGCTCCTCAGCTTCGTCTGCAGCCTGTTTATGCACCCCTCACTCGACCCATCACTCTCACTTTTATTAGCTCCGCTGAACTCTCTGCCTCCTTCACTTTTGTTTGCACACGTGGAAACGCAAAGGCAGAGTTTTCATTGTTGGGTGAGTAGGTGAGTTTGAGCAAATGGCCCGATGATCCTAAAACATTACCATCACCGACTTTGACTGTGAAGTGTGTGTGTGTTTGTTTAGATGTTTGTAACATTGATAATCTTTGTTTCTTTTTGTCTTAATCACTTCATTTATTCTTAAAAATAACAAAAACTAATAACTTTGTTATTTCATACACCTTTTTTCTTGCCCCTGGTCCAATGCATCGTGGGAAATCACCACCTTATAACTGGACTGTAAACAACAAGCCCCGGATTACTGGTGACCTGGAAGAGATCCCCAATAACAGCAAGAGAGCTTTCAGGTCAGGAGACAAGGGACCTAAGACTGAAGCTGAGGAACTGCATGGACTCCTGCATCAGGAAGCTGGTGGCCAAACTCAAGCAGAACAGCATGAACAGCTTGGAGTGGAATGAAGTAAATCCCCGGGCTTAAAGTGACAAACAACAGTGACCAGACACATACCCTGGCCACCACACTGTCATTTTGCCCTGTCCCCTTCTTCTCCCCAAGTAAATTCTGTGGATCAGACTGATAAACACCCCCTGATTGACTTTGACAGACATTAGCCCCAAGGTTCTGACTACCTGTGTTGGCCAACTGTCTGCGATCCAGGTCACATCTATAACCTGAGTCTGAAGCACAAGAAGATAGGACTGTTACGGAAAACATGTACCAAAAAAGTCAACACCATCTGAGCTTAACAACCATCTACCATTTGGCTTGTCTTGGCCCACCTGATCCTGCAGGTGAAAACATCTCTGGCCCCACTGCAGTTTGTGTACAGGAGTAGATGATGCAGTCATCTACATGCTGCAGGGAGCTTACTCCCATCTAGACAGTAACAGCTACACACTGAAGATCACCTTCTCTGTTCCCTCAAAAGCAGTTAACACGATCCAGCCGTTGGTACTGAGGGAGAAGCTACAGAAAACGTCAGTACACCCCTGACTACCTGACACACAGGCCACAGCATGTGAGACTGGGCAGAGCTCTGTCAAAGTGCCAACATTTTGGACTTTTAGACTCTCTACTAACAGTAGCACAAACACAGTGAGGTGACGTGATGAGTGTGAGACAGAGATGAAGTTTGTTTCAGTCAGAATAACAGCAGGTATCGGCACAGACTGAAACCAAACTGACAGAAAGTAAAAGAACAGGCTGAGTTCCTTTGGATGTAGTCTGTCTCTCTGTGAAAGACACACTTTGATCAGATAACATCAGAGAAAGATCAGTTCGCTGAGTTACAGTAATTTAGTCCCATGATACATCTGTGGCTCTTTCTAAGTATATACCTCCTCCTTATATTTTTATTTAATTATTATTCTTTCCTCTTCACTTCCCCAAAATAGCAGTCTAATATAAACCTTTCTGACAGTAATGACAGCAGCATCGCTCACTCTGTAACAAATATTTGAGGAGTCTGTTTCATTCCAGACTGGCAGTGATGAGCTGAAGGCGTGTGGACGGTTACCATTACCACTCATCCTCCTTTCCCATCAGCAGGCCCCCGTGACTCTGAGCCATCAATTCTGACCTGCCACAGAGGCGAGGTGGACTCTGGGTAAATACAGCTAAGAATGTTAAATGATTTGAAACTGTTATGAAAGTAACATTTTTGGATTTGATCTATCTGTATTTTTTTAATAACATGACTGTCAGAGACCAAGCAGTAAAGCACAAGGACAAAGGTGCAAAAAGTCTTTATTATTATTATTACTGAACTTTCTACTGTCCTATGTGGGCCTGATAGAATATTTTCCAAGTCTGACATTGTAGGCACCCTCTCCTTTTCCCTTTCATTGCCACCTGCCCCACTAGTAGCACCGCACTCCTCACCCCACTCCCAGTGTGTGCCTGAATGGGCTAGCTTTACTTTGTCTCCTCTTCTTCCCCACATAACTCAGGCAACGGATGGGGAAAGAATTCCACAAAAGGAAGAGGCAGCACAAAAAAAATGCACCAATATCCTTAACCGGATGATCCCATGACTACAACCAACTGTAAGGGACCAAGCAGTGAGGCACAAGGACAAAGTTGCAAAAAGTAAACTAAGTGTGTGCACTTATGTTAGAAAACAATTTGTCCTAAATAAGGGTAATAAGAAAACAAAAACTGTGTGCTATATATTTTTTGACTGAGAAAAACTGTCAACCAAAAAAAAAGGAACACTAACACTCAGTGTGAGCTGATGGAGCTGCCACAGTGGCAAACAGACTTTGGGCTTTGTCATCATTTTGACTCGAGTTTCTGAAAAGTGTGAAAACAGCTGCAGGAAGAAAAAAGGAGGAGGCTGCTGATGAAGGCCCAAAGCTTGTAACTGTTTCTGGTCTCAAAACGCTGAGACCTTAGTGCAAACACCTTTTTCACATCCCTGTCAAACACAAATTTAAATCCTGTTATTTATAATCAACACTATCCTCGAGTCCCTGTAGCATAGTGGTTTACACATTTGCCTTACGAGCAAAAGGTTCCTGATTTGATCCCAGGTGGGAACACAAGCCCCTCTCACCATGGAGGGTTGGGTCAGGAAGGGCATCTGGTGTAAAACCTCTGCCAAATTAACAGTGTGGATTAATCTGCTGTGGTGACCCCTGGGGGAGAATAAAAGGCAGCAGCTGAACATACGTTTAGTATCATACATCATTTTGAAAATCTAAACTGATGTTTATAAAGACATTGGGAGAGCTCAACAAAAACAAATTAAGAATAAATAATGTTAAAATGAAACACATTTAATAAAAAAATAGCATTTATACCACTTCAACAGTGCAATTTCACCTATATTACAATATCTGATAAGCTAATATAGTTTATTAGTCGACTATTATTGTCTTTTTTCACCACTACCTTCTGTGGCAGTTCTTTTGCAGAGGTTTTCTGCTACTGTACTTAAGGTCCTTGTTTTTTCATTATAGTGATGAAATGTGTTTGTGATTTGTTGCTCATTATGAAATATTGTGAAGTGTGCTCATCAGTTAGTGCTGTTTCCTTATTTGTTCTTAAATGTCATTCAGACCAGGCACCCTGCAGGTCTCAAGATAAGGAGTTGAGTGCACTATCACATTATATTTTTGAATAGTAGAACATTACTACAGTTATGCAATTAGGTTAGTGCCCTTATTATGTCTGCCCACATAACTATAGTACTGCGCAAAAGTCTTAAAACAGCTCTCATTTCTTTATATGTTGCCAGGAAAATGGGAAATAGGTAAAAAAAAAAAATGGAAAATGTGCAAACATAAAAGGAAGTACAGTACATAAGGCAACCATACACATTTGCTCCTCTTGGTGCCTGTGATGGACAGTCTTAACTCAATACCCACTTCTTCACTAAATGTGTGTTCAGTGGTTTCCCTGTATGTGTGTGTGCAAGAACATAAGAGTGTGTATATTTGGGATTCATAATTTCCTTGTAAGGGGTAAATAAAATTATCTCTTACCTTAGCTTGAAAGGTAATATTTGGTATGAGCACCTCTATTTTTTTTTTTTCTTTTTAAACACAGCCTGAACTCTCTTAGCCAAGCTTTCTTTAAGTCGTCTTCAGGAATAGTTCTCCAGGCTTCTTGAAGGACATTCCAAAGCTCATCTTTGGATGTTGACTGCCTTTTGTTCTGTTCTCTGTCAACATGATCCCACACTGCTTCAGTAATGTTGAGGTCTGGACTCTGAGGAGGCCAGTCCATGGCTGATAGTGTTCTGCTGTGTGCTTTTCTATCCAGGTAGGCTTTTATTGCACTGGCAGTGTGTTTGGGATCATCGTCATGGTGAAAAATTAAACTGTGACAATCAGATGCATTCCAGATTGTACTGCATGGCGGCCCAAACTCTCATCATAATTTTTCTGCATAATTCCATCAATTTTGACAAGTTCCCCAACACTGGCTGCCCCAAACCATGACATAGCCTCAGCCATGTGTTACAGATGGCCATAAACACTCACTGTTGGACATCCGTCCTGACCTGGTCAGAAGCATCTCTCAGGTCCTTTATCAGATCTTAGTTGGAGTTTTTTTTTTTTTTTCTGTTTCTTAAATGTTCAGATACTTTTCATAGGTTAGTGTCACGTGGCTTAACAAAAAAACAAAAAGACAAAAAGACAAACATTCCTCTGAAAACGGTCAAGTACAAGGACTGTAGTCAAGCAGCCAATGTTCAAAAAAACACTGAAAGACCTTCCAAAAGCCCGGAGAACTATTACTCAAATCTACTTCAAAAAATACAGTTCAGAATATAAAGAAACGAGCAGTACTCAAGATTTTTGCAAAGTACTGTACATCTATCTATCTATCTATCTATCTATCTATCTATCTATCTATCTATCTATCTATCTATCTATCTACTTCAAAAATTAAGAACTTTGTCTAAAAGTCTCAAACACACTGTGTCTAATTTTAACAACTGCATCCAACTTAGAGAATAAGTGAAACAGTTCAAGACTTTTATGAATCATGTTGTAATAAGTGTTACATGTGCATCTGAACAAAAGCATTTCCTCATCCTGACACACAAAGCAGAGCTACAGTAGAGATGGCCATCCTGTCCTTTAGATAGAATGTCTAAGTGGTTCCCCAGTTGCATTTCTGCTGGGAAATCTCTGCACAGCAAGTGAACTAACTCAAACTTAAGAGGAAGGACAATCTCCAGAAGAAGTAATTTCACTTTCGGTTCTTTCTTTCTTTCTTTCTTTCTTTCTTTCTTTCTTTCTTTGTCATGCAGTTAAAACAATGAGCTCTCAGTTTAAAGAGTCAAGTACATAAAAAATTATCCCTTCCTCTGATTTTTGTGCTGCTTTTGGAAACAGGCTACAGGCAAACATCAAATAAGAAATGGACTTTCAGTTTCTGGGCATGCTCTCTTGTGACAGTAGGGATGACACAGTTTAAGTGGTGATGATCTGGATCATGTACTGTTAAAAAAAAAAAACAACATTCATAGTGGCAGATTTTACAGGTGTCTCACAAAAAAATCCCAAAAATATTCTTGCACGTGCACTCATACTGATCATCTACATGAGAATCTCCTACAAAGGTGAGTGTTGCTGCTTCATATTTCGATATTTTGAATTGCAGTTATGCACTGGGGCTGCTGTCACATTCTGCAGTTAGAAAGTCTTGAAGGTCATCTCTCAAGAAATGTTATATGCACAGTTTGTTAACTTTACAACTGATGTAACATCCGTGCTCCTGTATGAAAAAAACATTAAACACAAGTTACAACCTGCTTTCATGATGGTGTAAAACACGTTAGAGAGACAAGTCATTTATATATATATATATTTACAGATTGTCAAACAGTCAGCTGGAGCCTATCCCAGGATTTACACCCGGACAGGTTGTTGAGGAAGTGTTCACACAGTCCACTGTTACATTTCTGTGGCCTGAGCACAGATCTCCCAAGGTCCCCCACCTTCCTCCAACCCAAAGCAATTTCGGGCTATTCCAAGGGTCAATGGAAGGTCGTCCAGGTGCTTTTGGAGGCAGGTGGACAGTCCCCTCCAGCAACCACCAGCCATAGCCCACCACGAAAACCTTACCAGTGCAGCTGTTCCATCTGAACTGCAGTCCGTGTGCCTCCGGGTACCCAACTCTCCCTTCTCCTCCAGAGGGAGCACAAGGGGTCCAGTATCTCCTCCTCAGCAGCTGACCTCTCTTCTTGGGGTTAGAGCCAGAGCTGGTTGGAGCACCCAGAGGTTTTTCCATTCCCTTTGAAAAACCCTGTCTCTGATTGTGGCATATAGACACATCAACGATAAGTGACATAGCTGGCTGAATGGTGACATTGCTAAGTGAAAAGGGGCTTTAAATTTATTCTGGCATGCTAAAATAGCATTTATAGTTTGCATTGTTACCTTTGATCAATGCCTGTGTCTGCTAGAAGAAAATATTGATATAATATAGAAATATTGATAAAATATCTAGATAATATTGCTCATATTAATTTGACAAAGACAATTTACACTAATCTTGTATACACTGTGGTTCTAAGTTTAAGTTTGGAACATGTATAACTGAAGTTCACAATTATTATATGAGCATTATGTTCAGAGCAGAAGTAAATAATATGTATTGTAATAGGGTTCAGAGTGTATAGGACCACTGCGGTTCCTGAAATAGTTTCATGAAAAAAAGAAAACAGTATTGAACAGAACATTTGAAAAAAAATACAAAAGTTGACTCAGTGTCCAAATACTTGGACATAACTCTATATTTATGAACCAGAAATGGTCCTAGACTCAATTTGAACTCTATTCTGCCGGTTAGAGTTTAGGGTTTGTACCATTGTGTCATTTACACTACACCTGTCTCCTCTTGGTTGTTGATTTTCTTACATCACAAAATAATGTAAAAATGTGTTCAAATATGAATGAAGTAGTTTTTGAACAAGCACCAGTATGAGAAGAGTTGCAAGTAAGAATGTGGTTTAAATTCAGGGAATAAGAGGTTTTTTTTCTGTTATTTCACTAGAAATTCAAGTTATTTTAGAGTTATTGCCACCCTTGTACTGAGACTGTAGAAACTTTTGGTAAGAAAAACAACCCACAGATTGGCTGCTTGGTTATTATTCAAAGCTGCACACTTGAGTGAAATAAAGCTTATGTGTAAGTTCAATAAGGGAGATCTGTATTCACTCATCAGCCTGCATTCCTGGGTGTTTGGACTGATACACTATTCTTTACATCTCTTCTGCTTTCCCACGCTGGCAAACTCAGTTCTGTTGTCATCACTCTGATCCAATCATGTCCTTGCCTGCCTTCTGTGAGGCAATCAACCTCTGCTCAGTATGCTTTAAATATCATACTGCCAATGTCATACTGCAGAGCAGACTCTCATTCGAATAACCCACCTCCTCCCCATCTCCACCTCAGCCTTGTAACTCAGATCCTCATCCTAGTCTCCACCTGCTTCATCTCTGTCTTCTATCTCTTACTTCCTACTATTGTTGGACTCTTCTCTAACACTACTCAAACTCTGTACCCCAATAAATCATGTTCACATTCTTCACTGATCTCTCCTTATTGAAATAATATTACAACCTATGCCACTTATAGACTGTTATCTTAATGTTTGTGATGCATGGTTAAACTATTCATATTGAATAGTAAAAGTTAAGTCTTTGTGCAATTAGTTTGTTTCTGTTTTGTTTGAAGTCACTGTATGTGCCAGTGAAAGGCTTTTTTGGGGAAAGACATGTCTTCCACCTGTGTTCTGAAGTTAAGCAGCTAAATCTGCTAAACATTAGACCAATGGTCCCCAACCTTTTTTTGTACCATGGACCGGCATGTACGAACATTTTCCTGCGGACTGGGTGGAGGAAGCGGGGGGCTCCAGTAACAAAAATCTTTGTCAGTTAATTGAGTGTTTTGTCTCAATGTGGTGAAGCAGTTTTGTAGGTTTCATTGCTTCATTAGCCAGTCGGTCACAGTGGGTGTGGTGCTTGTGTATCACCTGTTGTAATGAACCTGTAACTTAGGTAAGAACCTTTGTATTTTCTTTAAAATGCAGTTTTCTTTTTGCTGGCAGTCCGTGACCCTTCTGCTGTCCCATCGTTTGCTCGTTCCTTTGCGAAAAAGCTCTTCAGTGAATTTTGCTTTTGTTGCTGAAGCATGAAACGACGTTCCAGAGTCAAGCGCGGTTAGTGAGGTGAGGGTGGAAACAGAAAAATAACATTTTAACCGCGACATTTTTTCTTTGCGGCCCGACTCCAAATGGTCCACGGACCGGGGGTTGGGGACTCCTGCATTAGACAAAGCTATGGTCTCTTTATGTTGAATTCTTGTCTGTAAACTTAACCAACCACATACTATACCCAATCATTTATCTGGTTATGTTGTCGAGATGGCACTCAATTTGCTGCACCCTCACCTCTTTATTTTATTGCAAGCTGATCTTGGTAGCATCTTCATCACATTACCAGTAACATGCTGGTTTCTTTCCCTCAGTGATGATATCCACCTGAACATCTCCTTCTCAAAAAGAGACTAGTACAACTTAATAAGGCCTTAATGCATTTTCTACCAAACATGAAAAAAGAATGGATTTTATTCCATTAAGGCTCTGAATGAACGGAGGCAAAGAAACAAGCAACAAAGACACTGAGCCAGAGAGAAGAGATTATCATCTATTATTTAATGCACAGTAGAATGGGCTTTATGGTTGGCTGACGGAGTAGAAAAGACACAATCACCATGTTTGTTTCCTTATAGCTCTCCATATATCTGTATATTTGTCTGTGTGTGTTGTAGCTGGCAGCCTATGGGCTGGTCCAGCAGGTCTGAGCCTGCGTGCTGCTCGTCATCCTGTCACAGTGGATGACTCCTGATGCGACAGCGGCTGCTCTGGCCTCAAATACCCCTGAGATGAAGAGAAAAAAGGGAGGGAGATGGATGGATGGAAGGAAAGAACAAGAGTGATATACAGAAAGAGGGAGAAAGTGTGTGTGTATGTGTGTGTGTGCGCGCGCGTGAGAGAAAGAGAGGGAGGTGTGTCAGCAAAGGGCCTCGATTTCCCCAGAGATGCACTGACAGAGAGACAGATAGATGGAAACACAGAGGGGTTGGGGTTTGGAAAGCAGACAAGTGCCAATTCCTCCTCCTACACTGGACAGCTTCCAACATGCCCTGCAGCACATAATACCACTAGGATATATCTGAAGAAGCGTTAAGCTAAAGCAGTAAAAAGCAGATTATATATGAAGATAGAAAAAGGGAAACTAGATGACTTTGCCTTGCTAACTGGGAATCCAAAGGATGAAGTCACCTACTAGTTGTGCTTTTACCCCATTACTTTTCAGATTGAATGAAATGTCTCAAACATTTGTGCTAAAACAGCCAATGATTTCTCTTGAGTACAGTGACTCCTTGAAACTTTGGGATTTCTTTCACTTTGCATGCTGGACTATCTTCTGGACAAAGCAGAAAACAGCCCAAACCTTGATACTCATGAGCTGTAGTTTGGAAGGCCATTGGTGATTAAAGTCAAAAGTTATGAATTGCTGTTGTTGAATCTCTAGGACCAGTTCAAAGTTTGGAATTACGTAGTGGGGCAAAAAATAGTTTTAAGTGAGTTAGAATCAAAAATCTCATACTGGGACTCACACTAACTGGTCCAATGGCTGTTCCTTGAGTATCTCGGTTCTTCTTGGTGTTCCTCACTGGTGTTAGATTTGCAGCAGTTCCTCCATGAAGGCCTCAATCACAGTGTTTTACCAACAGATGATGCTGACGTGTGTGCTGCATGAACTTTGGGAAGATAGATGTGGACTCTAACAAGATGTGCTGTAATTTTCCAGTTCTGAAACTGGTGACTTTAATGTGCTACTAATACAGGACAGAGTCCTCTTTCATCATGGTGTTGAAGTAAAGATTAACTATTGTTTGTCTCTAAGTAGTCAAGCCTTTCTTTCTGTAGTTTTTATACTGATATACCTCTAGTTCAGCTGTCTTTCCAGCAAAATGGGTACTCTGATTTAAACCAGTGATTCTCAATCTGTGGGGTGCAGAGCCACTTCAGGAGGACTGCAGACTTATTCTTCTTCTTTCAGTTTCATCCATTAGGGGTCACCACAAGAGATCATCTACCTCTGTCTCACACTATCCCTTGCATCCTCTTCCCTCACACCAACCCTCTGCATGTCCTCCTTCACTACATCCATCAACTTTTTCTGTGGTCTTTCTCTTCTCCTCCTGCCTGGTAGCTCCATCTTTAACATCCTTTATCCAATATATCCACTATCCATCCTCTGAACATGTCCAAACCATCTCAGCCTTGCTTCTCTGACTTTATCTCTGAACTTCCCAACTTGAGCTGTCCCTCTGATGTACTCATTTCTAATCTTGTCCACCCTGGTCACTCCCAGCAAAAAATCTCAACATCTTCAGTTCTGCCACCTCCGGCTCTGCCTTTTGTCTTTTTGTTAGTGAGACCATCTCAAAACCATACATCATAGCAGGTCTCACTAACGTCTTGTAAAGCTTCCCTTTCACTCTTGCTGCTATCCTTCTGTCACAAAGCACCCCTGACACTTGTTTCCACCCACTCCACCCTGCCTGCACTCCCC
>VUQH01070835.1:12500-14490 GCA_015106775.1 Etroplus canarensis | reverse complement strand
AGCTCACCCATCTACAACCCATCTGTCACTCCTACTGCACACCTCACCACTATTTCACTGTCCTCATACATGTCCTGCACCACCTTTACATACTTCTCTGCCACTCCTGACTTCCTCATACAATTCCACAGTTCATTTCTTGGCACCCTATCATATGCTTTCTCTAGATCCACAAAGACACAGTGCAGCTACTTCTGACTCTATACTTCTCCATCAGCACTCTCTGATTGTTCTTGGCATTAAGCCATACTGCTGCTCACCTCTCTTAGCCTAGCTTCAATAACTCTTTCCCATATCTTCATGGTATAGCGCCCTCTGTAGTTGCTGCAGCTCTGCACATCACTCTTATTCTTGAATCGGGCGTAAAAGTACACTGCCCTCTCTTCTAGGCATTTCCACACCCCCACATATCATCTGGACTAACTGCCTTTCCACTCTTCATCCTGTTCATAGCTGTCACTTCCTCCTTACTAATATTCTGCACTTCCCGATTCACTATCTTTCCTCAATCTGCCCCCCTCATTTTCCTCATTCATCAGATCCTCAAAGTACTCCTTCCATCCTCTCAACACATGCTCTTCACTTATCAGTACATTTCCATCTCTATCCTTAATCACTGTAATATGCTGCACATTCTTTCCAACCCAACTGATAGAAATCCTTCTCTCCTTCCTTGGAGTCCAACCTCTCATACAGCTCACTTTACAGTAAGCCTTTTCCTTTGCCTTTGCCACTTCTCTTTTTTGCTGTGTGCCTGGACTCCAGTAATCTTATCTACTTTCTTTGTTTCCATGACTATCCCACTTTTTCTTTGCCAACTGCTTCCTTTTGAATACTTTCCTGTACTTCCTCATTCCACCACCAAGTTTCCTTGTTTTCTTTCCTTAGTTTAGAGGTACACCAAATATATGAAATAAGAATCCAAAACAAGAATCCAAAACAGAAAACCTTAAAAGCATAGGACCAAATCAAGGGACCATGACATATTATTTATGGCATGGCTTGTACTTTTTAATTTTTTTCTCTTTTTATGGTGAGAGGTCCATGAGCAGGTTGTCATTGCTAGTCTTAATGCTACTCCATACAGCCTGGCAGCAAGTCTGTCAGTGATAATGTCAGCCTAACCTTATCTGTAGGCAATATCAAAGCAACAAACATTGCTCAGGCATTTTGAGTGTAACTAGCAAACCCATGCTTACTTTTAACTATAGTAATGGATTACAAGATTGTGGTGTTGCGAGTTAAGCAATATCTGTTACCTCTGAAACAGTGCTTGTGCTTTAGTCTGTAAAGTGGTACTCAGTCCTGATAGAATTTTACATGTAACCAGTAATGTAGATCTACAGATGGGACCTTGCTCAGGACTACAGAGTCATGACTACAAAGAGAGAGGAAGCTATATCAGAATTTTTAAGTCAGTTTATTTTTAGCAGGGCTTGCTTGGGAAATATAACAGTACAGATTATTATAAAAATGTTTAATATTAACTCTGATAATCAACCAATCCCTGCTTAATATATACATGTATTTGAGAGCCAATAATCAAGTGGAAGAAAAGAACATTGAGTCAGAATTTTAAAAAAGTTTAAAGTTTTGTTTAATTTTCTGATTGATGGGTAATTTTTAAGGGCCTCAAGTGCAATAACCAGTAGAGTGGGATGATATGGTAAATAAGGGGTTAGTACTATTACCTCACAGAAAGAAGGTTCCTGGTTTCAGACATACCAGCCTGCTCTTACATCTCTGTGTGAAGTTTGGGTGAGCTTCCTGAGCCAAATGATAGAAAACACAAATTCCTGGAGAGTTCTCAGTAATAAAACACTGGTATCATTTTTCAATGATAGAGGAAAAGCTGCCAAGTCTGGTAAAATCTTGAAAAGGTTACACTTCTGTCCATTCCACCACCAGTTTCTTTTCTTCTTCTTCTTCTTCTTCGAAAAAGCAGGCTCTTGCAAAAAAGCTACTGGTCTTAAATTAAGGTACATCCAAT
>VUQH01070835.1:0-10000 GCA_015106775.1 Etroplus canarensis | reverse complement strand
TCAATCAATCATTGATGCTACACCAATAACTTTTGGACATTTTTGATTGTGATTTCAATTGTGGATATTTTAAATGCAATTCCAATTTTTCTGAGACCACTAAAGAAGTTTTCTGTCATCTTCATTTATGCAGAACTTGCACTTTGCCCAAGACAAACACTTTTTCACTTTGCTGTTTTTTAAGGAAGGGTAGTGCCAGAGGTCAGAGTATGTTTCCTTGGCCTTCCTTTTCAGAATGCGTTTAAAGTAGAGTATCTGAAATATTTCTGTTGCTTCTGGTTGACATTGTTGAGAAATAAATCTGGTGTAATTTCTCCAGTTATTTTCACCTATTATATGTGATTTTTTTCCCACTTGATGCTAATTTTTATATGATGCTTTAGTGTGTATGATGCATGAGGAGGTATTTCATATCGATGTTTGCTTAAATTACTGTTTTCCATTGTCCTCAGTCTTAATAATTTACTTTTAATACCACTGGTTTGAGACAAGTGTGGAGCAGAAAAAATGACTGGCCTTTCTATATTACGACAGGTGTCTAAAGCCAATTTGTTGCCCGTCACATATTTTATTGAAAGGATGCCCATGGGAACCTCTTATCTGATGGACGCTTTCCAACAGCTTTGTGCAGACTAAAAGGCTTGGAAAAGTCAACCATTTACCTCAGCCCAGAGGTTTGGGATGGTTCTTTGTTTGCGAGAGCTCAAAGGCTTAGAAAGGCCAAATGCTTATCATAGACCAAAAGACCTTTAAGGCTTTAAGGCCACCTGCTCACAAAATAAAATCTGTTTTGTGACTCTGTTGCTGGTGATTAATGCTTCTGTGAGCTGACAAGAAGGTCATCCACTTATTCTTCAACTTATTCTTTGGGCATCATGTTAACTAAGGTCATATTCTGGATAAAACTCAAAAACAATAGCTAATTAGCTTTTTTCTGTCATTGACAACTTTACTATGGGTTTGCACTAAATCTGATATTTTGTCATGTTGCAATACAATGAAACAGCTGAAGGTACATTCAATTATATATTAAAACACCTTTTCTGTGCCAGAAGTTAGCAAAAGCTTTTGTGAATGAGCTGACAGATTTATTACATATCTATAAAGAGCCATTGCATATCTGCATTTCCTCCTTGATTTCAAGGTTGCTTGCTGGCATGTGTGGCATTTTTCCTTGATCAAAAAGATATCCAGACTGCCCTCCAACCTGGTTGTCATGGGAACAGATGTCACATGACCCAAAGTGAGACAAACTTTGGATGAGAGAGGATTGGCTCTCTGGAGGGCGTCAGTCCCCCTCTCAATTTATCTGACATGGTTACCTAGGAAACAAGGCTGTGAGACAGGAAGCTGAGAAGAGATGTAAGCTCTTGTTTGTTTGGATAACAGCAAAGAAGCTGCCTGTACTTCAGGCATCTAGGGAATATGCTATTAGCTTGAAGATTTTGAAGATCCAGTGAAATACCTATTTATCTGTCTATTAGTCTTTCTATCTGTCATTCTAGTCTACCAGTCTTCAGTATTCATCAGTCAATAAAACCAAACACATCCTGTGGAACCACATCAGTGAGCAGGACCTACTTGGTTTTCCCCTTTAGATGAAATTCCTGTAATTATTTAACATCAAACAACAAGGTTAATGGGTTAACAAGAGAGGATGATTGATGCTTCCAGCTGCCCCATAAGACTGATACTCACATTTGATTTGGATCGCACCGAGAATGAGTCTGACAGTCTCTCGATAACAGTGACAGCCCATATACAGATGGGGGCAGTAATCAGTTTGCTTTGGGGTGTTTTACAGGTCCCACTGGCTGTCAGTCATCTCAAACTCCAGTCACCAGGCCCATGTGTTATTTATTTATTGCTGGTGTGGCACTGAAGCTTGTGGGTGAGATTATATGAGTAATCACTCAGATTGACAGACCTATGTATATATGTATGTATGTATGTATGTATGTATGTATGTATGTATGTATGTATGTATCTATCTATCTATCTATCTATCTATCTATCTATCTATCTATCTATCTATCTATCTATGCCTTTGTAGGAGGTGAGCTTCACATGCAAATTCATTCCAACTGCTAAATGTATGCAGCTTTCTTGCTGATAGTAGTTATAGAGCAATAGGCCATGTACCTGCCTAGTACACATTTTAATTCTGTCTCTTTAGTGCAAGGATAAGGGCTACAACAAACAGAAGATCACATGATTTCTTCGTCCTTTTCATCTTTCCTCTTTTCCTCAAGAAACATCAACCTTCCCCACAGTGAGCTATCAAAAGAAAGATCCAATATTGTATCGTACCACTGTGCTGCTCTGTGCAAGCACAAGTTCAATAATCAGTGACCCAGTTATTTTAATTGCTTACCCACAAACACAAAGGGGGGGAAAAAGATAAATAACACTGTGTTGTTCCTTCAACAGCATCTTATAGCATAAATAAAGAGGGTCTTCCCATTAACTAGCATGTGATCAAGGCATTCTCTCACACAAACTCATGAAAGAGAATATATAAACAGCATATTATCCAGAACCATGTTGTATGTTTAAAAAAACAAAAAACAAAAGGGCAGGATCCAAGGAATATTTTAAACATGCTCTGACCTAATAACAAAAAAATACTTAATTTAATGTACTCAGAAATAATACTGATACTGAAACTGTATTCTTGTGACTGTTTTATATTGATTGCGCTTTAAAAATCCATTAACTACACAACATTGAAATTAAGTAGCAAAACAGAGTAGGAGAGGCAGATATGTGAGCACTGGTGTTTGTTTTTCAGTACTGCAAAACTGTGGCACATGCTTCTCTAGCAGCTGAATGTGTTGTATCACTTCACTTTGTAAACTGTCTCAGTTTCAAAAAAGACAACAAGATAGTACCATGAACATGGGTGAATAAAAATTTCCGATGCAGTGTAACCAACAAGCAGCAATTCCTACCACCAACTAATCATGAGGTGGACTTCTTTTCTTCATCACACACATCATTAAGCTTATTAAATTTAAACTCTGGACATTGAAATATGACTTTAGTAGCTGTATCGCATTTCTTCAGTCAGTAGGCAGTCACTTTTGACCTTGGGCTTGTTAAATAGTACTTTAATTTTGTTTTCAGTCGTTTTAACTGGGCTCTAGACATTGAGATTACTCCCTTATCATCTGGAGTTAATGCATGAGAAAATAGATTAATTAATTTTTCATTTAAAAAAGTTACCACAATCAACACACCCTAGTTATTTTGATAATAAAACTGTTAAAGAATCATATTTTAATGTTGATTCAGTCCACTAGAGGAAGTAGCCTGAGAATGAAAGAGAATCAGGTTATAGCACAAGGCCCTCCTGATAACTAATTCTCTTTCAGTAGGGTCCCATTTCTATGTTGGTTTTGGAAATCTTGCTAGACAGCACAAGCACTGGGATCATTCAATATTTCATGTATTTGTGTATGTATTTTGGCATTGGGATTTGTAATACTTTTTCACATTGAATGTAGGGAATGTTTACCTTCAGGTACAATGATCGTAGGAAATACAGACAAGTTTAAGATTTCATTCATGCACACGTTAGCCTGTAGGTTCAAATAAATGTTGCATGTACTTTGCAGATTTTGACCTGAGTGCAGAATTTTGATTGCTAGACTTTCTAACTATGTGGTGTTGTAACATATAGAATTAGACTTTAAGCAAGTTTATCACTGACTTCCCATTATGACTTGTTATACTTTTACTGCTAGTAGAAATTAAATATTTCAAATTTGTTACTAATTATACTGATCAGAGTGCATGTTTTTTTAAGCCAGCTGACACTAAAGGCTGCAGTCATGTGAAAAAGAAAGTTTTGTTAGGATTCTGTGTAGTGCAGTGAAAAACTAAGTACAATTTTACTGTTCCCATAGGATTTAAGAAGGTAAGTAACTGCTTATCAAATGCATCTGATTAATTTATTATTAGCCAGTGTGAGCACTTCTATAAAAGCAGAACTTTTGACAGCATGCTGGTCTTGAGCATTCAGGTATGCATTAATACAGTGCCAAAAAGGAAAGTGAGTAGCAATGATCTTAGAAGCAATTGTTTCTGCCCATTAATCTAGAATGAGTTAGAAGGCCATTTTCAGACAACATGAAGTCCATCATCCCACAGAGACAAAGATTATTCATAAGTGGAAAGCATTATAGACAGTTGCCACTATTCCCAGGGGTGGATGTCCCAGCAAACCCACCTCAAGGTCAGACTGTGCAGTGGTCAGAGAAATTTCAGAACCCCCAAGAGCTACATCTCAGACTTTACAGGCCTCAGTTAGCATGCAACATGTTAAAGTTCATGAAAGTACAATTAGAAAAAGACTGAACAGGTAAGACTTGCTTGAAAGAGCTGGCAGGAGGGAGACCTTTCATTCTAAAAAGAATATGGCAGAATGACTTAGACTTGCACAGTTGCATCTGAACAAGCCACAAGAATTCTGGAACAATGTTCATTGTGCAGATGAAACAAAAGTGGTGGTGTTTGGCTATAATACCTGGAGGCCCTTTTGGCAAAAACCAAACAGCATATCAGCACAAACACCTCATTTCAACTTTCAATTAGAGCAGTGGAAGGTGATGATTTGGGCTTGTTTTGCAACTAGAGGTCCTGGCCATCTTGCAGCCATATAGTTGACTATGAACTCCTCTGTATAACATAGTATTCTAGAGTCAAATGTTAGGCCATCTGTCTGATAGCTAAAACTTTCCAGACATTGTGTATACAACAGGACAATGTCATACAACAGCAAATCTACAACAGAATGACTTGTGAAAATTCTGGGTCAACACTTAAATCAAAGTACAAAAACTGCTCAGTCATCAATGGGTAAAATAACAAACTGGTCAGTAGCTAAGAATTTTTAAAACATCCATCCATCCATCCATCCATCCATCCATCCTCTTCCGCTTATCCAATTCAGGACTGGGGCCATGAAGTTTATCCCAGCTGTCATAATAATAATGAGAAGATGAAGAAGAAGAAGAAGAAGAAGAAGAAGAAGAAGAAGAAGAAGAAGAGTATAATTATTATAGATACATTTTTAAAAAGATACCACTTTTAAAGTTTTTCAACACTTCACATGATGCAAAATGAAAAATTTATGTAGCATCCAAGGAGAAAATATCTTTTTACTACACAATCCTAACAATGTGTATAATCAGGATGAATATTATGAAAACTGTCCATTATTTAAGTTATCTTTTGCTCTATTCCTTCATACTTGCTTCTCTTGGTTTGTTTGTATGCCTGCAGAGTAAACAGAAACTACACTTAAAATAAAAAGACAGCTGTGTAATTTTTATCTATGTCTGCAAGAAATTAACTGCGTTACAAATGTGAAAGTAGCTAAGATGGTAAGCAGTAAGTTCAGTTAAATAATACTGACTTTTCTGATAGCGTCAAGTGGCTTGAATAAGATTGCTTTAAGAGCAACACCTGATTTGTAAGCTTGACCACATAGTCCAGATACTGTTGATTGTAGAAACTGCATGGCAAGGACAAATCTTTTCGTAAAAAGATGTGCCAAGCAACCCAATATTATGCCATGTTAGCAAATTACTACACATAGCATGGTGGTAGAGTGAGTAGCACAATCACCTCACAGCAAGAAGGTTGTGGGTTTGAATCCACCAGCTGGCTGGGGCCTCTGGTGGATTTGCTTGCGTCAGTTCTCTCCAGGTACCCTTGCTTCCTCCCACAGTGCATGTGCAAGTATGTTAGATTAAATGGTGAGTCTAAATTTGCCATGGAAATGAACTGTTGTATATTTCTCTGTGTTAGTCATGCGATACACTGGTGACCCAAGCAGGGTACCCCCTGACAGCAGTCAGAACCTGTACTTTCAGTTCAAGCAAGGAACTTAAAACTTGTCATAGAAAACAACATAAACACATTTAAATGGGTAATTACTTTCTTCTTTGTATGTTTTCCCATTTCTATTGTTCATCTTTTACTTATGAAATCAGCTTTTCTTGTACATAAGTTTTAACGGAAGAAATAACAGCTCAAACATAACAGAAATCTGCCTTTCCAAACTTTATCAGACATAACTGACATTTGCAACCTTTATCATGCTCCCTCCAGGGCTCGTGTGAATGAGCTGGCATCTGGAATGTAACCTGTGACATTTAGACAACATTTGGAGCAATTTCAGTAGCCATCAAAACACTTGTAGTTGTTATAAATCCTTTAAAAAAATCTTATTTGGACGGTTATCAAAGAATAATTTGTGTAAAATGTAAGGCATCTAATACACATATGAAAAAATCTGTGAATAATTCACACTTAAAAAATTAATTAAATTAAATACCTGTCCAAATAAATCCATCATTATAACAGTTAAAACCATGTATTATATATCACATTGCCTTTTAAAATCCTAACCATGTGAAAATGATTTTTGATTATTTAGGATGGCCTGTTGGGACAGTTTAGCAAACAGCTGCTTGTTGGTGTAAAGATTTGATGAACAGTTTCACTGCCAGCTGTGGAAAATGTTTACAGTAATACTTTTATTTTCCACAACTGAAACTAATTCCAGAAAATGAATATAATCAAACAATGTTTTTTTGCTGTGGTTACTTGAGCTTCATGAGTTCCAAAATTGAAATAGAGAAAAAAAATCATACTAATAACATTTTTGTGCTGATATCTATTACTGCACATTTAGTGGGGATATTGATATAGTGGGTATATTTCAGGGTGCGCTGACATGCATTTTATGGGGTTATATACTCAATTTCACAACTGCATGCCAAAATAATAATAACATCATCAAGTTCATGGTAATTATAGCTGCAGGCTCTTCATTGATCTTGGGGCAAAAAGGGTGATCCCTTTTCAGCTGCTGAATAATAGCTAAACCTTTAACCTGGACTTCAGTCAATAAACTGCAGGATTCCACATCCAGTGTGAATAAACACGACCACTGGACACCTATCAGACACAGCGGTCATAATATTTTAATATTATCTTCTTCCTAATAAACTTCATTCATTAAGAAAATAGTTATTGTGTTTGATTTGTGATGAGCTGATTATTCTTAATATTAATTACATTCAGAAAACCAAGAAAATCTGAGTATGGATGAATAATTCATGTTTGTTTTTGAACCAGCCTTGTGAAACTGGCGTTCACTAAATAATGTATGACTGTGTGTCTTTGATAATAGGGTTTGCATTAGGAGTAATATGCTTTTCTTCATTCCACAGGGCAGATTCTTGCCTGGCCGAGTTATTGTGGAAAAATTGATTTTCCTAAAACCCAGTGTGCCAGAAGACGTTAGTCAGCATTGTTTTGGAGCCAGTTCATACATAGGAGTGTGACCCATGTTATGGTGGAAGTTTCAGAATATTTTTGAATCTCATATATGTAGCATTGGTACAGTATATGTAATTATTTCCATAATGAAGAAAAACTTGCTGAACAAAGTGATCAATGACATTTAAAGTATACAGCCATCAATAATTATGAGAAATACACATTTTGAATTTGAGTTAGGACCTGTTCAGAATAGTTTGTATGAACTATATATTAACATCCAAAAGAGATTTTCAGGTACTATGTGGCAAGAACAGGAACATTTAACAATTAATATTTTAGATACACCCTGCTCACTGAAGCTTGAAGGCAAAGAGTGAAGTACCTATGATTCACTAAAGCTTGTATAAATTCAGCAAGGGCTGAAAGAATTTCTTTAATGAGTGTTTTATCAAAGCAGGGAAACTGATGTAATATGCAAGTATCTAAATTTGAAGTCTGCATTGAAAAATAAATAAATCTGTCTTCTATTAGCAGAAATAATTATGTGACTAAACTAAAGATAATATTTCAAGCACTACTTCAAATTGGTGCTGGAATAATGCAGTAGGGATGTGTTTTATTATGGGCAAAAATAATAAGCAAAATATATTCCATCTTCTCAATGTTTTTCCTCTATTACGACATTTAGGAAAAATAAAAATAATACTTTTTTTTATTTTATTTAAGATTAAGAACAGTTTTCAATTTGACATTTGTAGGTTTTGTGATATTTTTAGATGATCTGATACAAACAACATGACAAAGCATTGATTGTTGCATTTGTCACAGAGAGAAAGGGGAGAGAGGAGACTGTCAGAAACAGATTTCTGTGAACTAATTGCATATCATGCTCAAATTCACAATTACAAACACACTGACATAGAACTGGTTCATTTTTCCCATTTATTATTTCAAAGCTGAGATTAATCACATAGAGGGAAATAATGACTAAACCTAATCATAGACTTCTGCTTCTTGCCTTACAATAATTACAGTCAGACTAGCTGTTCGGTTGTATAATTTATGACAGAACGTGACAGATATTAATGGATTTTATAATTGGTGCATATGCATATAAAAACAGCTTTGTGGCTTTTACTATTTAAAAAATCCAGGTAAGACACAAATTGTCAAAAGACTGATGGATTCACAATGGCATAGACAAATAGCTTTCTCTTTTTTGATTCTTTTTGGTGTGACATAACAGTGATTTATAATTCTGTGGCATTTATTGTGATTCTGGCATTATCCGTTCCCCTTTATGTGCCAGAGAAACAAAGATATCTTTATCTTTCTGCTCTCCAGTAGACTACCTTCTGAAGCCTGACAAAACAGATTTTGTACATGCAGCTATGTCCAGTTGGCCACTGCAATTAAAGTTAATTACTTTTGCATTTTATTTGGCCTGGAAGTGAAGCTCTTGAGACTTAAGTGGCAGGAGAACCTCGAACTCCTGGATAAACCCTTCACAAGCGCAGGGGGAACATGCAAACTCCATATAGAAGGGCCCTATCTAGATTTGAACCAGGACCCTGTGAGACAAGACTTGCTTCTAGAAGGAGTCGACAAGGCCAATAGCAAACAATATGGCACCTGAAAAATATACTGGCACAGTCCTCATTGCTTGGGCATAATCTGCCTTGCATGGTTTCCTAATTCACATACCTTATTTATCAGAGGTGGAAAGTAAAGAAGATCTAATAGTTTAATTTTGCACTTAAGTTTTCGGCTATCTGTACTTTACTGGAATATTTATTTTTCTGACAACTTTTACTACCTACATTTGAACACAAATATCTCTACTTTCAATTCCTTAGATTTTCAAGATAGACTCATTACTTTAGGTTCAACAAATTTAAGGGAAGTTAGTAATTATTTCATGTCACTGCAGCCCTCCCGACATCAAACAGATTTGAACCTAAATGGTGGGCACAATAACGCGTAAAAAACAGTCCTACTGCTGTAGTCATCATTTGTGCTCATCACGCAACTGATGTAAAAGATGTAGAGATAAAAGAGGCAAAAACATCACTTATGCATCATACTCATTTTTCTGTTTAAATGTGGAGGCAAATTCACTCATCAACAATATAGGCAATAGCAAGAAGAGCTTTTTTTCTTTAATTTTCTGTGTTTTTGTCTGCTTGTGTTCAACATACAGTAATGATCGTTCAAGCTGAGTACATTCATTAGAATAACTAATAGAAGCTGAAATAAAGTTTCCATTCCCTTGTATTGATATTAATTTTATATTATATTAAAATGACACAAGCTCCAGTTAGTTTTGCAAGAAAGGGAATGCCCTTTAGAGCAACTTTTTTTATTTTATGCTACATTTCAGGGCCCCCCCCGTGGATCGCCACCTTACTGTGGTGGGGGGGTTTGCGAGTTCTTTATGATCCCAGGAGCTATGTTGTCGGGGGCAGTTTGCCCCTGGTAGGGTCACCCATGGCAAACAGGTCCTGGGTGAAGAGCCAGACCAAGAGCGGTCCAAAGATCCCCATGAAAAGGAGACGCAGGACTCAGTGTACCTCGCCCGGTTTGGTGTTACCGGGGCCCCACCCTGGAGCCAGGCCTGGGGGAGGGGCTCGACGGCTAGCGCCTGGTGGCCGGGGTTTCACCCACGGAACCCGGCCGGGCCCAGCCCGAAGAAGCGATGTAGGTC
>VUQH01070830.1:0-10747 GCA_015106775.1 Etroplus canarensis | reverse complement strand
AACATTTAGACACTGAAAACTACTTTGTAACATTTAGAAATGGAAAACTACTCTGTTACGTTTAGGCACTGAAAACTACTTTGTAACATTTAGACACTAAAAACTACTTTGAAACATTTAGGCACTGAAAACTACTTTGTAACATTTAGACACTGAAACTACTTTGTAACATTTAGGCACGGAAAACTACTCTGTTACGTTTAGACACTGAAAACTACTTTGTAACATTTAGACACTGAAAACTACTTTGTAACATTTAGACACGGAAAACTAGTTTGTAACATTTAGGCACTGAGAACTACTTAAAACATTTAGACACTGAAAACTACTTTGTTACCTAGATGTCATAACTACCCAGTTAGGTTTACATGCTAAAAACTACTCTCTTCAATGTAGGCACTGAAAACTACTTGGTCTGATTTAGTCAATAAATATTACTTTGCTAGGTTTAATACTAAAAACTGACGTTGTGTAGATGTTAAATCCTACTGAGTCAGGTTTAAGGAAAAGTTAAAACATGTAGTAACAACAGTACCCTGGGAATGACATCCCTCTCATTAATGCTATAATTCAGAGCATCAGAGCAAAGACACAAAAGAACACTTTGAGAGCAAATTAGCTGCGGTGGCAGTTTTGACAAAAGTCTCTAAATGATGTCCTGGGGCTGAGAACAGGTTGAAAATGGACATTATCAGTACAGTCAAATGATCCTGGTGTCAGTGGTAAAACATGATCTTTTTCCGTCTGTAACACTGAACATAAATAAAAATGTCTTATGTTATGTTAATGAAACCCTCTCATGTTTGTAGTGGCTGAGAAAAGAGCTTTGATTTTAAATTTCCTTTTCCTCCTTTCGTGTCCTGCTGCTCTTGTTTCACACTTGTCTTCAGACGCTACTGATCTGCAAACCGCCCTCAAATCCTCCTGGGAATGTTCTCCTCTTCCTCAATGGGCTTCTTTTTTTTTTTTACTTCATCTTCCTCATCGCTCTGCCTCCAGTTTACTCCTCCTTCAGGATTTCAGGGCCTTAGTTGTTTTTTTTTTTATTTTGCTTTGCAAGCCTTTTTCTCTTCTTCACTTGTCTTTCCTCTCCTTCTGACCCTCCTCTTCCTCCCTTTGTTCTCTTCCTCCTGATGTGTCGGGTGTTCCCAGGCGTGGTGGCGGCAGCAGCGGCGGCGGCAGCGGGGAGGTGTTGTACAGCACCTCCACTCCTCGGAGCAGCGGCGGCAGCAGTATGAGGAGCTTGGGGCTGGGAGGGAGCATCAGCCGGAGGAGCAACATCAAGGAGAACTCGGTGGAGCTGCAGGAGGAAGAGCCGCCCTCACCTTCCTCACCTGCCCGCACCCCACCTCTGGAGTCCAACGCTGAGGTCTACACCTGCTCCCCCGACGAGTAGACCGCCAGGAGCAAAGTGAGGGGATACAGAAATGTTTTAGGTTTCCCCCATTTTAAGAAATACTCAACCTTAGAGTCACAGGAGGGTGCTGGATATTTAATCAATACTGTGGATTTATGTTTGAATTCAAAAACCTTATTTCAGAAAACTGAGAGGAAAATGAAAGTTCTAAACAAAAACCTGACACCACTGAGCTGCCTGAAGCTACAACTTATGCTGCCCGAAATGCCAAAACAAAATCCACTTTATCCCCACGATAACACCACCAACCTGTCACTCTGATCATAAGTCATTTTATTTCTTCATTAAATTATTTCTGACACAAAAACTCTAAAGATTTTATTTATTTTATGAGCAAAAATACAATGTTTTGCCGCTTTTACCTCCTCAAGTGGTAGAATTTGTTGTTTTTCTTGGCACATCTGACAGAATCTTGCAGCCTTCAGGTCTACTTTCTGACATTTTATCAAAAAATGTAATTAAATAAGTAAATAATTAGAGATTTACAGGCTAAATATGTGAAATGTGTTTAAAGGCTGAGGCTGTATCTATGAAATACTACTTTTGTCTTCCAATTGTGTTATCCCTTCTGCCCCTTTCTGTCTCAAGCATGCACATTCCTCTGAAATGATCAGTTTTCTTTCATTATAAACAACCATGTGTTCACCAGTTTCTTTCTGATAAATCAGGTTTTATGTGAAATTGCTCCAAAAACGACAAGTCTTGCAAAGTAAGGATATTTTGTACCTGTGAATGGACTTAAAACATCACACTAAGCTCCTTAAATTCACCCAAAATCTAAAAGTAAGTTGATTCTTTATGTTTCTGTTTCAGTCACTGAGATTTTGGGTCAGCTTATCTCCTTATTCTGTAGCTCCAGAAGTCACTCCAGCTGCTCCTCTACTTTCATTTAGTCATTTTAAGTTTCGCTGTATAAATGTAGTCCCCGTTTTATTGAATTGTTAGAGGAAAAAAATCTCTGCAGCTTCAATCCAAAGATACCAACCACCACATCTTGGAATTAAGCAGCATGAAAGGACCTAACAATGCTTTCACCTTCCCTTTTTCTTAAAGAAACAGTTGATCTAAAATCAACAACAGAGTTCAGATCCGATCCTGATCAGCGTATACATTTCCTAACAGTTTCTGCGCCACAGAATAAATTAGCTGCACTGAATCTGAGTCGAATAATTAATAACAAGTAATTCGTGGAGAACATCAGGACATACGGAGGTGTTTGGATTTTTATTTAGAGATTTTTTTGTGTGCAAAATTAAATCACCTAAACAGTTAAAGTGGACTCATTGTGCTTTTCTTTATTTCTTTTTATACATCTCCTGTTCCGATAGTGGATGGTCGTGTTAGCTTGCAGTTAAAGCTTCTGAATCTTCAGTGAGACTAGAAAAACTCCATCGAAGGGAGTGCAAAAGATATAGCAAGTGAACACACCCCTGTTAAAATACCAGGTTTTTCTGATGTTAAAAAAATGAGACCACAATAAATCATTTCAAAACTTTTTCCACCTTTATTGTGACCTATGACCTGTACAATTAAACTGAAAAAGAAACAAATCTGTTAGAGGGCCATTCCAGACCTTTTATTTTCTTCTGGTGACACCATGCTTTTGTTGATTTGGATGTGTGCTTGGCATCATTGTTGTGCTGAAAGGTGAAGTTCCTCTTCAGCTTCAGCTTTCTCGCAGACATCTGAAGATTTTGGGCCAAAATTGACTGGTATTTGGACCAGTTCATAAGTACCTCAACCTTGATTAAAGCCCCAGTTCAAGCTGAAGATAAACAGCCCAAAAGCATGATGCTGCCACTGCCATGCTTCACCGTGGGCATGGTGTTCTTCTGGTGATGTGCAGTGCTGTTTTTGCACCAAACATATCTTTTGGAATTGTGGCAAAAAAAAGTTCAACCTTTGGTTTCATCAGACCATAAACACATTTTCCCACCATGCTTTTGGGAGATCTGATGATTTTATTTGCAGAATCTAGTCAGGCCTGGATGTTTTTCTTTATAAGAAAAGGCTTCTGTCTTTCAACCCTACCCCGTAGCCCAGACATATGGAGAACAACGGGAGATTGTTGTCACCAGTACTTGCTGGAAATCCCTGGAGCTCCTTCAGTCATGCTGTAGGCCTCTTGGCAGCCTCCCTGACCAGTTTTTCAGCTTTTATGTCACCTTCTCCTGACAGATACCTCTGGTGCTTCGCTGTAGGATGGAACAGAGTAACTATAAGGAAAATCCTACAAGGGCAGCTGAACTTTATTTGGGGTTAATCGGAATCACTTTAACTGATGGCAGGTGTGCACCCATAAACACTGACTTTAACAGGGGTGTGTTCACTTTTTACAATCCACTGTTCATTGCAGTTGCTCCAGGAATGGCAGCTACTTGTTGCAATGCTGTTGTTCTCTACAGTCGTTTTAAACACGGTTTCTGATAATGAAGTCAGTGTATGTACAAGTGAGCCAAAATCTCAGCCATGCTTTAGACTGCGCTACACAGAATTTACTACTCTGGGATCTGTATGACATCACACAGAGAGGAGGCAAAGAAGCCCCACCCACCTACTGTTCAAACCTGAAGAATTAGAAGGAAAAATACAGAGCTGGAAATGAGCAGAATGGGTCCAGTTTCAACAAGTTTGTCCCTCTGGACTTACCTGCCTTCCCTACCGTTCGTATAACTCACCCTCGAGCTTTTTGGTTTCCTCTGAAATCTTGTAAACAACTCAAACACAAAGCATATAGCTTTGTTTTTTTTGTTTGTTTTTTTTTTTAGAACATTTGCTCATAAATTTCCTCCAGCAGCTGCTCCCTGTAGTTTCTGGGGAGAGACTGTTTTCAGCAGTGGATTAATCCACATTTGGTGGAGTTGAACATGCAACACCGCAGCAGTTTTTGGAGCAACACAGGAACCTTTTATGAGGAATGAGATAGAGGCTTGGGTCTATCTATGAGTTTGAGCAGACCAGACCAACAGGTGGCAGTATAAGCCTTTACCAAAAGTGATGAATGTCCATTTTCAGTTACTGAGATCTGAGATCAGATGTTCTAAGAGCGATCCACGTAGCTGCGGACAGAACCAAAGTTTCACAACGTAAAACTGTCCAAAGGGAGGTTCAGACCCGAACCAAAGAGCTGCTAATTCTGATCCTGCTCTCACACTTTAGACGTCACTGTATGTTATTTAACGGACTTTATCTGGGGGGGGATTATTGTGGAGTGAACACAGAGGAGGTATGAATGCTGTAGATTTTAGTTCTGGAAACTTTTTAGCATTTGTGAAGTGAAATCTTTGTTGTCTAATCTAAAATTTAATTTATGGTCTTAATATATTCAGCTTGGGTTCATCTTTCAGGTAGTTTAAAGTCAGTCTTCCTCGCCCCGGTTTGTGCCTCTGTCTGATTTTCTTTAAAAATCACCATAGAGCTTTAAAAACAAAGCTTCGAGGTTTTTTAAACTACCTTCTGGCTTTGATGGTGTTTTATTCACATTTATGAAAGGCACAAACTGGGACCGATCGTTTCTGCACTTCTGAAGGTTTTAAGATTAGAGAAAATCTGTTTGGAAACTGAATGTTAAAGTGTATCTGCATCCCAACGCACACACACACTGAATGCCTCTGCCAAGGCTAAAAATCCCCTCCACCCTCCGCATGAACATGGATTCATTTGAGATATTTTCTTGAGATCATCAAGACGAAGTCTCCCAGTTTTTATCATTTCAATTTGACGTGTTTTTGTGGAAAAACTCCTGAAGTAAATCACCATGAAGTAACCCTGATAACAAAAAGACAGATAATCGAACCTTGGCAAAGGTACTTTTACTAAGATTTGACTTTTTCATTCTGTGTTCCAAAGAAATGCTGTTAAACTGCTACCAAACCCTTACAGATGTTTTCTGTTTCCACTTCCTGTGATGAATAAAAACAAAAAAAAGGACAATCTTTCTTTTGCAAATTTTATTGTTTTTTTTTAGAAGAAGAAGAAGCTGTGCTGAAGGTAAAAAACAATAAAGGCCGGGAACGGGTCTTCAGCACTTCATGTGAGCGTGCCAGTATTTATTGAGAGTCACATAAGGCAACAGAAAAACACCCCAAAGCCTCATTGTCCAGCTTTACCTGCTGATGCTTTAACACCCACCCTGAGCAGCTACTTATAAACAAGTCCTGCCCCGAGACGCGTGCAGCTCAGCCTACACATCTTCCTACATGTTAGCGACCCTACAGCAGAGGTACAGTGAGCAGAAAACACTACGACATACTTTTTTTTTTTAACATAAAACACGAGTAGCCTTCACTGAAGTATTCGAATCTCCTCAGAAAAAGAAGATGTTTCAGATTTCACTCCTGGGAAGACAGAAGTAGCTCTGCAGAGGGATTTATACAATCTAAACGGCGTCTAAAAAAAAAAAAAACCCACAAACTACCTGCTGGTGCAGAAAAGGACCAAATCTCTGTCCTCAGAGATGTCCAACATCTATAATGTTAACTTTGTTCGCAAGTATTAAAATTTTAGACGGAGCAGCTGATAATTTTTCACATATGACCTCATCTGAAGCTCTGAGGGAAATTAAAGGTACTTTTTGTGATTACCATCTGGAAATTTGGACTACAACTTTAACCACCAGGGGGCAGTGTTTTACCAGTAGGTGCATCAAGATGTTTTTTGATGTGTGCTGCTCTTTTAAGTTTTTTTACTTCTTTTAAGACCCTCTTTTTCCAAGCCGCCGTTTAAAAAAAAAAGGAAAAAAAAGGGCGTCACTGCTGGTTTACTTGCACACCATCTTGTGCTACAAACTGGTACTACATTAAAGTACAGCCAGGCTCTATTTGATTTGACATTTCTTCAACACAATACAAAGAGCCATAGAAGCTGTTTCTTCACGTTCTTTTGATAGCTTTAGTTTGTTTTGGAAGGTTTGGAAGGATTTTCAAACAGTAATTCACAATAAATATCTTTAAAGTCATAAGGGTTCGTCCTCTAATGTTACGTGTAAATTTATACCATAAAATTTAACCTTTGGTTGCATCAGCAATCATCCTTTGGGAACGATGAATATCCACAGTGTTTCCCACATGACTTTACTCCAGTGGGCCAACCAAGGTACATTCTGAAATCTTTCTAGTTTCATTTTTTATTCACCGGAAACAACAAAGCACGATGGTGCGGTCACGCCAAACGCGAATTAAAGCCTACACAGAGAGGGAGAGTGACATGACTGCGAGAATACAGGCAAATCAACTTCCCTGAGGTTCGTCTGATGCCACTAACAGTCAGAAGCAGAGAGCAAGCTTAATGTTGCCTTTCCGGAGCTGCTGGAGCAACTGGATCAACTTTGCTTTTAGATGGAGACAGAACAGAAAAAAAAAAAGGAGCGAGCTCAGACAAAAGTTAGCCAATCGTTCTATAGCTCAATTCCTGCTACTGGCTGTTAGGCTGTTTCCAATGTGACTGTATTCACTTACACAAGACAAAGGCCATTCTGTGGTGTGAACGCACCATTACTACAGTGACAATCCTCTCACACTTGTTTTGAAATTTCACTCACTGGCCAACTTGTTATTGTGACAGTAAATTATATCGTTCAACTGCTCCCCCTGCCCCCCCCCCCGATAGGGTCTCGACTCATGGTCAACACACTCCAGCTCCATCTTCTTGGACTGCAGCTGGCAGAGGTAGTCCTGCTCTGAAGATCTGCTGCAAGCTGGAGGGCCACTCTAACCAAAGCCACCGAGTTACTAGCTTGGACTAGCTGCACTCACTTGAGAGGCAGCTCATCATATTGATCGGTTATACATCAACATATTTGCTGAGGACAGAAACAGAAACGCCACATGTACCCACATACCGCCCTCTGGCTGCCACGAATGAACTCTAAATCTGTGGGACACGCCGAAGCTCCTTTACAATCAGGTCATTACTGAAACCCAGGATATCCTGAGCTGATGCTGAAGCAGCTACTGCAGCTGAAAATCTGAACAAACCCAACTCAATCAGGTCACTCCAGTCTCCTCTGGAACAGCTATCCGTCTCAACACACCCCATTTTTTTCCATTCATATCAAATCAGTAGTTTATCACTTTACTGTGCTAGAAGAGGTCAACGTGCGCATAAGGAGAGGAGCTTCAAGGGGAGACTGACCAAATTTAAATCAGCTAAAGCTTTATTTTAGAGAAGTCAGAATTTTACTGCATCTTACTTTCAGGTTTTAGTTTGAGTTCACGCTTGAGGGAAGCAGTAACCTGGACCGTGAGGGATAAGAACATTTCAGCACGTCCCCAAAGATGAATTCATCTCAAACCACAAAAAACCAGAGAAGCTCTGGTAAACTAAAACTGGAGTTCAAGCTCTGCTTCCCTGTGGCACAGTTACAGGCCCCCCTCTGGTGCTCAGCTCAGGCATACAGGGAGAGAAAACGATCAGTCGTCTCAGAAAACCTGAAAAATATCACTGAAAACTACCAGAGAAGGCAAAGCGTGAACCCCACAGAACAAGGCCACACAAAGAAAACACACCGACACCCTTAAAGATGCCCACCTTCTAATGGCCACTAGAGGTCACAAAAATCCATCAAAAATGTATGTTTGAAATGCAAATGCAGACATGGCGTCTGCCAATTCCACGTCAAAGGTGAGCTGTAACAACACGATCTTTTTTTCTGCACATTAAAGAGTTTTACTGCTTCATCAATAAAATCTTCAGTTATGTTGGGGCTGGGAGATGTGGGCAAAACACAAATTTAGGTTAAATGGCCATAAATGATGCAGATCATTTTCTGTACTTGAACAGCAACAGAATCCAAATGGAAAAAAAAATCTCACTTCAGAGGCCATATTTAAATATTTCCTCAATTTATCTTCAAATTCTCCCTCCCTACATTAAGAGTGAAAGACAGTCTATTCTGGAAACAGTCTAAAAATGTCTAAACATTTGCTTTTGCTAGGCTACAACACGTGCTTCAGACATTGTTTCTTTCTTTTTTGTTTTGTGTGTCAAAGTGCCCGTCCAGTGTTCAGCCATCAGACGCCTTTAAGGTGCGTTCAGATGAAAACAAAGCAAATGTCTCTGAAGCTCGCTTTGCTTTTAATCTGAACAAAATTTATAATGAGAGGGAAGAAAAGGCACAAGAAACTACACAAATCCAAAGGAAACGAGGCGAGGATCCAGTAGATGAGTTCAAAGGCAAGTGCGAGTGCTGAAAAGAAGTCCTGTCAAACAAAAACATCCCGTGTCCGTAGTAACGTGTCCGCGGAGCTTGGTGCGAGCGCTCCGTGTCCCGAAGAGGCAGCGAGGCCGATACCTGTGTGACGTCTGGACGGAGGCGACGGGCCGAGCAGCATTTTTAACTTTCACAGCAGCAGCTTGGATCCAGCTCCGAAGTCTAACCTCTTCACCAGCCTGGAAACAGAAAACACTCCTCAGCACTCTGCTGCCCCCCCCATCTTATGCCCGTTTCAGACCGCACAAGATAAACCCAACTGCAAAGAAGGAGGATTTACTTTTACTGCTATCATTTCTTTTACCAGGGCCAGCTATTACATCATCTGATTACTTCTCTGCTGCCCTGCTGTTCTCCTGATGGCTGCACGGAGCAGGACGGAGCGGCTCACCCCTTGTTGTAGAGGCCGTTGGTCGGATGGTTCTCCGAGGAGCTGTTCTGGCCCGCTGCCGCTCCCTGTCCACCAGCGTGGGCTCTGCGGTTAGCTGCCTGCTCGTGGACATATTCCCGACACGACGCCAGCTTAGACTCCAGACTCTACGAAGAGAAGAAGAAAAGAGTTCGACTTTCTCTGGGAGCCAAACACCGCTGAGGATTCAATCACATCCCCACTTTCGGGGGTATAATATCATAAACTCTTTCACATTAATGGCAGTATTTGGTAACCATACAAAACATGATTGTTGCAGTATTGTTAGCATGACATTTAGTTACCCTTATAATAATCCAAACATCCATTTTCTTCTACTTATCAAATTCAGACTCATGGGGGGGCTGCCAATAATAACGATCATCATATACAGTGGCTTGCAAAAGTATTCACCGCCTCTTGGCATTTTTCCTTTTTTTTTTTAAGTTACAACTTGTAATTAAAAAATGCAAATAGATTTTTTTCCCTCTTTAAATTTATGTAATAGACTTACACAAAATAGTCCAAATTGATGCCGTGAAACAGATTTGGGTTTTTTTTTTAATATCTAAGAAAAGGTGATTAGTGCATATGTATTTACCCCCCCAGAGTCAGTACACTGTAGAGCCACATTTGGCAGCAATTACAGCTACAGTCTCTTAGTGTATGTCTCTATGAGCTTGGTACAACTAGCCTCTGGGATTTTTGTCCATTCCTCAAAGCAAAACTGCTCCAGTTCCTTCAGGTTGGATGGGTTCGGCTGGTGTACAGCAATCCTTAAGTAATGCCTCAGATTCTCAGTGGGGATTGAGGTCTGGGCTTTGACTAGGCCATTCCAATACATTCACACATTTCCCCTTAAACCATTCAAGTGTTGCTTTAGCAGTATGCTTACAGTCACTGTCCTGCTGGAAGGTGACGCTTCATCCAAATTCCTGGAAGACTGAAACAGGTTTTCCTCAAGAATTTCTCTGTATTTAGCAGCATCCATCTTTCCCTCAATTCTGACCAGTTTCCCAGTCCCTGTCAATGAAAAACATCCCCACAGCATGATGCTGCCACCACCATGCTTCACTGGGGTGGATGGTGTTCTTGGGTTGGTGCCAGACATAGCGTTTTCCTTGATGGCCACAAAGTTCAATTTGAAATCTCATCTGACCAGAGGACCTTCTTATATGTTTGGGGAGTTAAAATGCCTTTTAAGAAACTCTAAATGTACTTCCCTACAGTGGGTACGGAAAGTATTCAGACCCCTTTAAATTTTTCACTCTTTGTGTCATTGCAGCCATTTGCCAAAATCAAAAAGTTCATTTCTCATTAATGTACACTCAGCACACCATCTTGACAGAAAAAAAAACAGAAATGTTGAAATTTTTGCAAATTTATTAAAAAAGAAAAACTGAAATATCACAAGTATTCAGACCTTTGCAGTGACACTCATTTACTCACATGCTGTCCATTTCTTCTGATCCTCCTTGAGATGGTTCTGCTCCTTCATTGGAGTCCAGCTGTGTTTAATTAAACTGATTGGACTTGATTAGGAAAGGCACACACCTGTCTATATAAGACCTTACAGCTCACAGTGCATGTCAGAGCAAATGAGAATCATGAGGTGGAAGGAACTGCCCAAGGAGCTCAGAGACAGAATTGTGGCAAGGCACAGATCTGGCCAAGGTTACAAAAGAATTTCTGCAGCACTCAAGGTTCCTAA
>VUQH01070827.1:0-13063 GCA_015106775.1 Etroplus canarensis | reverse complement strand
ATGTGTTTTAAAAAAAAAATATATATATATACATATATATATATATATATATATATATATATATATATATATATATATATATATATATATATATATATATATATGAGTGCCAAAGCCTCTGAACAATTGAAAAAGCATTGTAGTAAAGCTCAGATTTTGAGAGTCGCACAAATGTTGGATTGGTAGAAGCTTTTCTTGCTTTTATTTTTGGTTACAAGGTATTATGGCTGTGGTTGCTAGGTGACAGTAGCACTGGCTAGGCATAGGCGTAGCACACAGCAGTGTACCATGTACCAAAAACATCCTGGAGTATTACTCTGTTTCTGAGCCAGATAAGCAGCCTGAAAGGAGTCAGTTAACAATTTACAGTAATAGTCAGCTTTCTATAAATGTGTATATAACAAAGATTTAATAAAAATGTAATAATGTGATTTTATTTTGGCGCCTTACTGCATATAAATATACCTTTATAAGAAATATTTTTTAAGCCTAAGTTACAAATTCTGAATGTCTTTAGCATCTCCTCTGAGAGCACTTGACAAATAGTGCTGCCATCTGACATCTAACTCACTAATGAGTGAGAATGAACTTTTCAAGTGCTTGTTGAAAACACCCACAAAGGAGCAGCATTGATCCATATTTGGCCACTTTCTATCAGTACAATATAGACGATAATGCCAACGCACTCAACCAAGAAATGCCACTCTGCATAGCCTTACCTCTTAAATTACACAATACTTCAAATTGCAGTAACAGATGGCTTTTTCTGTATAACGCAAGATGAATGAAAATTAAATTTACAACTGCATCAAAAACAAATACAGGCCCACTCGAAAAAGGAAACTGGCTGGTTATTACATTAACAAGAGTCAAACATGTAATTTAAACAATATCATTTCATGTTTCTAAGGAGAATATGACTACATGGTGTAGTATTTACATGAAATTCATCAAGTTTACATCTATATGATTTATTCATGTTGAGGTAACATGATACAATCTAGTCAGACAGGTTCGCTGCCTTGAAGATGATAATCTCATGAGATTATACGAGATCAGAAAGAATCTCTTGAAGGGAAAATCATGACAGTCATCGTGAAAAGACAGCAGTAAGAAGTGGTCATTTTGAAAAGGTAAGACAAAAGCTCTCTTCATCCATTTAAACACGTGTGCAAGGGGTAATCTGCAGTTTGGCCATCATTTTCTGTGATATTTGTTCCAGTTTGTTTATTTGTTTTTTGTTTTTAAATCTGATTGTTTATGTGCTGTTGGCTAGTTAACATGTGTATTTGGAACAGTACATATCTTATGTCATCAGCTAAGATATATTAGTCACTTTTTCCTAAAGTGACTACATAGATGAGCTAATTATATTAACTTGCAGTTAATCTTGAAGAGGCACTTCAAGCACTTTGTTTGCGCTGAAAAATAGCAGCTCTGACACCCAAAAAGAGTGTTTCTTCCTATACAGCTGTTTGCAATTTAAGTAATATAATTTAGGAGGACAGACTATCATTGCACAGCTGTAACCTAGCATTCTCATATAGATTTATATTTACATCTTGGTTTTATATTTTACCTTTAATGTAAGTAGTCTCTGTATTTACTGTATAGTTTTATATTTTTTACCATATATCTTATTTTTTATATTTTACCCTTAGTTTTTGTGTTATCTGTATTTGCTGTATAGGCTGTCTGCATTTGCATAAGACCTATTTATATTGTGTAAGCCGCTGGAGTCGGAAATTTCCTTTGGGATTAATAAAGTATCTATCTATCTATCTATCTCCTTCCTATAAAACTTAAGCTTTTTTGACATGTTCCACTTCAGTGTCCTACACCTGGCAAAAATCCACATCCCACACCTCAGACTTTTTCAGTCACTAACAACAAAAATGGATCCATTTTGAGGTTTATTTAAATAAAGGTGGATTTTATCAGCACAATAGCATCAGCAAACATTTGATGCTTTCTTTTTCATATAAAAAAAACATATCTACCACACAGTTTGATAACCACTGATGTACAGCATGGCATGATTGAAAGAGAATATAAAGTAGTAAGTAATACTAATGTAACAAACATTTGTCTGAAATATTTTTTTTAAAAAACAGACTATCCCAAAGGGATTAACATACATTCAAGATTTGCTTTATGTTGTACTAGCCTCTGAACACTTTTAATGTTGTGACTTCCTGTGAATTTAGTTAAAAGTGATGCTCTTTGGTGATATGGTTTTCCTATTTTTCTTCTTATTTGCATATTAAGCTGGTGACACTTTTGAAGTCATAGGAGAATGCATTGCCTGCGTGTATCTGAATGAAGAGCCAGTGGATCTGATGAATATCTGGTATGTTAATTCCCCTACAGGTTTCCAGTGGGTTCCCAATAGCTTTAAAATTAAGAAAAGATAAGGCCTTTAAAACTCTTTCTTCTTGTCTTGTCATTTACTTTAACTCCCTCTTTCTACTTACTGTGGAAATATACCTTATTCAGATAACAAGCACTGAACTCAGTTACAACTGACAGGCCTTAGCAGGTGATGAAGAAGCTCACAACAACTCAGTAAAACTATTTAATATCAGGTCATCATTGTTTGATTACTTTTATATTATTTTAAATACTGGACTTAAGCTGATGAAAGCTCTTTTACAATAATACAGCAAAAATGATATGCTGTAAAAAGGGATGTGATGCACATCAATGAAAAGTCATTGTCCTTTTTCATTTTTTTGTGACAAGATGTCGACAAAAGTGCAACTGAATGTGTCATTCGTGAAGCTGTAGAGCACAGCAATGAGCCCCAGAGTGTCTTGATTGTGCTGAAGGGGGTAAAGTGATGGGTGAGCTTAGAAATGCAGCTTTTGTGGCAGGGATTTTGCTTGGTCTTGTGTATATGCTAAATCTGAGCTATCCTTAGGGATTCAGATACATCTTTGAGGTTCTACAGAAGAACAACATGGAATTGGATGGATCAAATATCCAACAAGGCACAAGTTATCTCCCACTGTGAAACATAGCCATTTTAAAAGCTGCACCATGAATCTGGTGTTGTTGAGGAGTTTCCTAACAGGGCATGATGGCTACTGTTTTTCAGTGTTTATAACTGCGTTTAGCAGTTATGTTTAAAAGCAACTCATATGTGCTTGGATTTGTTACTGAGGATGTTATGAGGAGGTCATTAGTCTGACAGCTACTGTTTGACTATGTACAGTTAGGTTCAGTTAGGCTTTGGACATAAAACCTTTTTTTTTTGTATTTTCGTATTTTTGCACCCTAAACCCACCAGTGAGGATTTTAAAACAAACACAATCAAGATGTGATTAAAGAGTTTCAGTTTTAATAAAAGTCCCCTCTGTATTTACATTCATTAAGTCATCTCTTGATTGTAGACTTTCACAAAGATACATCTGCCGCCTTAGAGTGTTTTTGAATTGGCTAGATGTTGTGAAGGGCTTTTCTTAACCAAGGACAAAATTCTGCTATCATCCACTTTAGTTGTCTTCTGTGGTCTTCCAGGCATTTTGGTGTTGCTGAGCTGGCCAGTACATTTCTTCTTTATTTAAAATGTTGTTTTGGTCACTCCTAAAGTTTTTTAATAAGTTTATTTTGGTTTTTTTAGCTCAATGTTTACGTTCTTCATTTGCATCCACATCTCTTTGGCCCTCATAGAACAGAGTCAGGGAACCACTACCAAATGCAAGTTCTAGATGTAGTACCAACTCCAGAGCTTTTATCTGTTTGATTTATCATAGAATAATGAGGAAACAGGCCTCACCTGGTCATAAAACCCTTTGAGTCAGCTGTCCAGTGACTTATGAGCATCTGAAAACGGGGAATTGTATAAAAATGGCTGCAGTTCCTAGACAGTAATTTCTTTTCTCAAACCCCTTCAAGTCGCACTAAAAAAATCTTCACATTTAGTTTGGCCAGTGGATCCAAACCCAGGACCCTGGTTGTGGATTGTTTTATGATATGGATATGAAACATATGGCCCATGGAAGTAAGAAGTGGTCCACAAAAGGGTCCAAACGGGCTCACTGGATCGGAAAATATAGAAATTTAAAAGGATGGAAAACACTACCAGTCAGTTCAAAAGCCATACTCCACTATGGCCAAGCGTGTCCAAACTTTTAACTGGTAGTGTATATTTTGGACCTTTAACTGTATCATCAGTTTTACTGACAAACACTTAACCCATCACCTCTTATATGCCAAAGATAGATTAAGAAAATTAAATTAGATGTTTATTGCTAGTATTCAAATAAATTGTGTTTTTCTACATAGCAAGAGAGGATATTTTCTGGGAATTAACAGAATTTCTGTTTTGTAATAAAAAAAATAAAGTCCTTCATTTCTTACAGTGTAAGCCCAGAATGGCCTCTTTGATTTAATACAGCAGCGTTTCACTGATTTGAATGTGTAAACTTCTTTACAAAGAAAGGAAAGGTAGCAATTTGGGAGTATTTTTTTGTCAATTATGAGGCAATAGCTTTACTGGCCCTGCCCAGTTAAGATAAAATTGGGTTGTGTGTGGCTTATGACGTAAAATGAGTTTGACATCCCTGTTATACAGTTTCCCCCCTGGGATTAATAAAGTATTGTGATTCTGTAATCTTCAGTACTGGTATTGTAAAACCCCTAATTCACTCATGGCCTCAACAGTATTTTTATTAGATGATTATTCACAGGGTTGCATCCTTACTGTCCCTTGCAATCCAGCAGATAGCTGGACAGATCAAGGACTGATTTACCAATGTTACAGTCACAGGGCAAAGCACCACTTAGGCAACACATTTTTTTTAATTCCTGTCTGACTTGGATAAAGCCCATTTCTTTTGACTAAGTGAGGAGTTTTACCTGTGGTTTTCTCAGGTCCACAGCTAGAACAACCTTTCACTCTAATCAGAAACTCTGCTTTGATGTGGCTTTATGTGGAGATAATGACTTAATCACTGGAATAGGGAAATTGAGTGGGATTGCTAATTATGAAGTTAATGCTGTGGAAAGACATAGGAGGATAAGAATTTGAACAGCATCCTTCCCCAGGTGAGATGCGTGCGGGTGTGCACATCTGTACCTGCTCGTCCATGTGAACAAACTCATGTGCTTTTGTGTGTGTCTCTATGGCAGTTTAAGTACACATACGTAAGCACCAGTGGGCCAATATCTGCACACGTATGTTTATCTATTATGTACATTTGCCATCAAGTAAAGAGTCATTATGAAACAGATGCCTCACAGGCCCGCTGGAAGATATGCTTAATAGGTCTTCCGAAAACTCATCAGTAGGTTTCCCCACTTATACATAACCACACACATAGCCAGACAGTTTACAGCAATATTGCTCATCTCAAACATCCAAATTTATATTCAGGGATAAATTTAGTAACAAAAAAGTGCTTCTGTGACAGATCACAAAAAGAAAAGGAGAAATAGATGATAATGTTTTTCTATATATACCCACCATTTCTTCTTTTAGTTCCCTTCAGATCACAGCAGCCCTATTAAATTTAGAAGTAATTACTGTTTTCACTATGCATTAATCTGCCATTTATCTTATGACAAATTACTTTTAGATTACTTTTTAGACTTCAAAATGTAAGAAAATTACGCTCACAAGAGCCCAAAAAGACATCTTCAAATTTCTTGTTTTTCCAGCTAAGTCAGAAACCCAAATGTGTTCCATATACAATGATAAAAATAGTAGAGAAAGGTGTCAAAGCATCACATTTTTGGATCTGGAAATAGCACAAATCACAGTGCAGTGCAGTTTGATAAATACATTGGCCGCTTGATGACACTGACTTGTTTCTATTTTCTGACTGACTTACTCTGCACCTGCAGTTAAATCACCTTGGTGCAACATGATTTCCTTCTTTCCTTCACACTCATCAACACTTAAGCCAATTAACCACTTTGCCAATCTGTGGGGGAACCTGACCGAACATTTCTTCAACGGCCCGCTTTTCCCATGCTTCCCTCCTTCCCTCCCTCCCCGCCAATCTCGCCAGATGGTGGAGGGACAGATCCATCATTGCTTGTGATGACTGTCACGTCCAGTGCCCATCTCGGCGTAGCGCACGGCGCCTCAGGGCGTGTCCGTGCCAGCCCCCGTGCCAGGGATCGTGGGCATGTCAGCTGTTGCACCTCAAACGTGCCGCAGCTGCAGATGCTACTCATTTGCAGGTTAATGTATTTTGTGGGAGAGTTGTGTCAGAGCGCCCGTGAGTGAAGCAAGCCAGCCATCCAATTAGAGCAGAACAGATTAGGGAGCTTTTTACATTGCAAAGTAAGAGCGACAGCCTCTGGTGGATGAACATGTGAAAGTGTGGTTGGAGCATCAGTTTCTTACTGTGAAAATCTCGTTACTGTTTTGTGTGGTCGTCCGTCTCTGGCAGGCGTATTGAGATACCGTGGACACGGGTGTGGGTGTAGTGCCTTCTGGCAGTGCAGGCAAGGTGTCCTGTGTGCAAAAATAACCAGAGAATCAAGAACACAAACACACACGCACAGTCATAAATTGTCTTAATTTCTGAGCCTAAAATGTTGACAGGCTAAATGTGTAAATGTGTGTAAGGCTATTCCTGAAGAGCGCAGAGCCAAGAGTTCAAATTGAATTACATAAAAACGTAGCCATTTGCCTTGGAGAAGTTATTTTTATGACTGTGTGTCTCCAGGGCAACAGGCTAATGACACTCATCTCACAGTCTGGTGGCATCCAAATCCATTACGCTACCTAACCCGTGGCATTACAAATCTGCTTGCCATCATCCAATTTGCCTCCTGTAAATTGCCTTTTCATTCTATAAGAAATGGTTTCCCATTTGTAATATATGTGTCAAAAGGATTACCAATGTAATATTAATATCCTTGCAGACAATTAGACATCACAAAAAGGGAACACTGTGTCCATAAAATTGCCCATGGATTTGGCGGGAGAGTAATACAGAGAGGGGAGGAAGAGGAAGAAGAGAAAGATGGAGAGATGTGTCACCGTGCAGTGTTGACTGGGACCGGTGCTGCATGAGGAACAGGGGTGTCTCAAACAGATAATGAAAAGAGCTAGTACCTCTCACACTGCTGGGCTGAATCAACCACTAAGGGATTCAAAAATGTTCAGCATTTATTCTCTGCCAGGAGCCTTTCCTGTTCTTCAAAAAAAAAATGAATAACTTTGAATATATTTCATGGCACAAATTTTCTGCCAATCAAAAGTAAAACTCTCCAACTGCGTTCCTTCTAAATACAACACGGGTGTTCTTCATCACTTTTCTACCTCAGCTGCATTTTGTTTAATCCAGTATGGGATTGTGGGTCCATGGAGGAATAAAGCACGCCTGTGCATCAGCATGCAGAGGTTGGTTTTCCCCATCTGGGCTGAGTTATTATACAGGCCTATAACTGTGTGGAAGTCAAAACTCGCAGACTGATCTCAGAGGCAGCGTATCCCCTCCTGGCCTTCTCTCCAGTGTCTTCTCCACCTTTGCTGTATGACTTAGATGTAACTAAACTAATGTGTGCAGTCTACACACTGGTGCCTCATTTCTTCACATATCATCTGCTGAGATGAAACGGTAAAGCTCTATTCACCTCTTCCTCCCTCCACGTTAATGTCTGTCACACAGTTGGAGAAGCGCACTCAGGTGAGTTAATGAAATCCTCTTGACCAAATGAGCAGGGCAAAGGTGACTGAGACTCTACCTCTTAAGAGAAACTGTTTACCCCTTTACCTACCCACTGACCCACAAACATCATCCTCAGCCTACTTGTCTCCTAAGACTGAAGGCAGACACAAGTTCACAAACCAGATACAAACTCCCCGGCATCCGCCTCCTTTTTGCTCCTTTGAAGCAAGGTATTCTTACATCTTACCACATCTCCACTCAAATGCACTAAACAGCTTCTCTGCAAGCCAAGAAGTAATAGAAAATATTACATTTCAATGGATTTAATACTTAAAATTCCTCCCCGACTTGCTGCAGAATTTATGATAGCAAAACACATTGCATCTCCAGACTATCATGAGGAGCCGCAGGCAAATGTGCCCAAGAAGTGGTCTGTTTGGGGAATATTTTATCTCCTCGTGGTAGCTCCTTAAATGGATTTATCACTCATAAAAAACAATCTACTGGAAGCGCCACGCACATAAATGCCAATGCGCGGTAACTCGTTTGCTTCGGAGAGGAGCTGCATCGCAAAAACAAGCAGAGAAGCAGGCCTCACGGTTACCTGGGGAGCTGGGTCAATAAATGTCAGCATGGCATCATTAGCCTCGTATCCTAATGATGCAGCCGACAAGAACCATGCCACTGATGTGCCACACTTGCGTTGCCCCTATGGAAACTTCACAACAGCAAAACAAAAGCATTTTTTAAGGTACGTGGCTGCACATGCAGGGCAGATTTCATTGTGACCATTAGGGCCGTCACGGGCTGTTAGGAGAAAGCAGAGATGGAGCCCAGCAAACTGGCAGAACGTCTGTGTTTTTTTCCTTTCTCCATGGTGGAAGAAAAAGAAGACAGCATATTTCTTTATTTTGGATCCATATGCTTCCAAGCTCTCATAGGGCCATTCACTGGGGAAAATATGTGCGTCTGTGAGCATGTGTATGTGTCTCTGTTAGTGGGCTGCACTGAGACCTGACATCCAGCTGATGGGTTCATTTGACACTCCCACGCAATATGGAGGATGTTTCTCTTGCTATCAGTGAGGTGAAGTGCAGTAATTTGAGCAGAGACAGAGGGAGAGTTAGATGTGTCCTCTTTGTGAGAGCTCTCTGTCGGGGGGTTGACATTATAGATTTGCAGGGGGAAGATGCACTATATACAAAGTATACCCTCACAATACGCCTGCCATTCATGTGAAAAAGTATTACATGGTTATTTTTCTTGAAATGATCATTTCCTGTTTTGTTTGTAGGGCCATCTAGTACTAGCTAGTGTTAACCGTTTAGTATCTGTTCTGCCTGATTTGTTAAAAACAAACCTGAATGAGGTGTCTGGTCTCCACAGCAACAGGTCGCCCCGCTCTCATGCTGTCAGTGAACCAGCTGATGTCCAGCACATGCATGATCGGAAGATTCTTCAGACCGCATTCCTTTAGCCATGCCCAAAGAGATGAAGCCTGGCTATCCTCTGACACCACGTGAGTGACCACATCGCTGTGGAAGAAGTAAAAAAAATAAGCAAATTCAGAAACTCGGAGATAGTGAACAGTATTTTAAGCTCAAGTACAAATGTAATCTTAAATTCTGGAATACGGACATAAAAGGTACAGCGAGTTGTATTTTCCAACTTTTCTGAAGTGGCAGAAAACAGTACAAGTAGACTGAAATTACACTATATATGGACAAAAATGTTGGTCAATCTACAGGAGCTTTTTTGACATCCCATTATAAATCAATAGGCATTTGTATAGATTTATTCCACCTTTTGCAGCTATAAAAGCTTCCACTCTTCTGGGAAGGCTCTCAACAAGATTTTAAAGTGTGTCTGTTGGAAGTTTTTCCCCTTCATCCAGAAGAGCATTTGTGAGGTCATGTATGAGACGTCCTGACTCTCATTCTCTGTTCCAGGTAATCCCAAAGGAGTTTGATGGGGTTGAGGTCAGGTCTCTGTGCAGGCCAGTCAAGTTCTCCCGCACTAAACTCATCCAATAATGCCTTTATGGATGTTGCTTATTGCACTGGGGCACAGTTATGCTGAAACAGAAAAAGAGCCTTCCCCAAACTGTCCCCACAAAGTTGGAAGCAGAGACCTCTCCAAAATGTATTGGTGAGCTGAAGCATTAACTTCCTGGAAGTAAGGTGCCCAGGCCAACCCCAGGAAAACACTCCCATTATATTATCCCTCTTCCAACATATTTTACAGTTGGTACAGTGCAGTCAGTCAGGTAGCATTCTCCTTGCATTCACTAAACCAAGATTTGTCCATCAGACTGCCAGATAGAGAAGTGCAATTTATCAGTCCACAGAACACGTTTACACTGCTCCAGAGTCCAGTGGCAGTGTGCCACTTCATCAGACATCTGGCATTGTCCTTGTTGATATAAGGCCGGCATGTGACTGCTCAGCAATGGAATCCCATGCAATGAAGCTCTACAGTTTTTGTGCACATGCTAATGGCAGAGGAGGATTGGAATGCTGCATCGACTGAGTCAGAAGAATGCTACAACTTTTAAGCACTATGCACCTTAGCACTTGAAAATATTACTCTATAACTTTTTGTGGTCTGCCACTTTGTGACTGAGTTGCTGCAGTTCCCAAAAACTTCAACTTTGCAATAACACTATTTACAGGAATTTGTTCAAGGGAAGAAATTTTACTGGCCCATTAACTGCAATGGTGGCATTTATTACAGTACCAATGTGGAATTCAGAGAGGATGATCCATTCTTTCACAAATGTTTGAAAAGGCAGACTGTATGGCTCGGTGCTTGACTTGTGGCAATAGGACCGAATAAAACACCTAAATTCAATGAATAGGAGGTGTGGGCCAATACTTTTGCCCATATAGTGCATGTTGGGCACTTACAATACAATTTGAAACAACATAAAAATATGCAGCTATTATCTTTAGTCTTCAATCTTTGTCAGTTTTGTCAACGAGACCCAGGTGAATGTTTTCGTGACTGTGTGTCAGGTGTTTTATTGTGTTCTGTTACTGCTCTGAACTTTTTAAATCTTACTATCTGGAAAATATCACCAGTTTCATAAAAACAAAAACTCAAACTAATAAAAATCTGAACATTTTCAAACAATAAAAGCTGAAATGAAACAGGTAAAAACATTCTGGAAACTAAATGAAACTAAACCAAACTGAAAACAAAAGACTTGAAACTGATTAAAAACTATTGGACAAAAAACAAGTGGAAGCCTGACCCTGACCAAACACAGAGTGGACACAAAAGGAAATGGCAAATAAGAGCAAAACTTGAAGGGAATAAAGTCAAACCTCTGCCTGGTGGTGCAAAGTCAGCTGCCCTAACCCAGACCTCTTCAATTCTGTGATGTGGAAACAGTACTTTATACACTTTTAGGAGAGGTGGCAATCACAGACTAACTCAAGATGTCACACTTGCATCACAAAATGCTGCCCATAATAATTATTATATTGCATTAAGGCCGTTCTGCTGCTCCCTTGTATTTTCTCCCAAGGTTTCATTCTGGTGGATTAATCCACATCCATGAGGGGTGGCATCAGGAAGGGCATCCAGCATAACACCTGTATGTGGATAATACAGCAGTATGGCAATTGCGAGACGTTCAATACAAGCAAGTTAATAATCTACATCAGTGGTCCCCAACCTTTTTCGTACCAGGGACCAGTTTCATGCATGAAAATTTTTCTGTGGACCAGATAGAGGCACGGGGGCTCTAATACAGTAATAAAAACCTTTGTCAGTTTATAGTCTGTAATCTGAATGTAACAATTGCACTTTATATAGAGAAGGTATGTGACCTGCGCAGTGTGCACTTCCAGTCCCGTCTTGTTGCTAATGTAGGTACAACAACACTTAGCAACGCTACTTCGGTGCATTGCACAGTACGGAGTTTTCTGTTGAAATTAAATATAATATCACACTATTGTGCGGTGTTTGGCCACAACAGCCACAGTTACACACACAAAGTGTCCTTCCAATGTTTGAGGACTGCCTGGATTCAAGCAGTGAAGCGTCAAAACCCAGATGGATCTTTCTGGATCCCTGTGAAACGTGTCGTGTTACGCGGCTCCTTTGTGTATCGTAATATAAAGTATTTACTTTGTGACTCTGTGCTTTCATTGTTCACATTTCTGGACTGTCAGTGGCATCTTTTCAGTATGGCTGCACCATAAATCATTTCCATTAGCCAGTCGGTCGCAGCAAATTATGAATAGCAGGTGTGGAGCTTGTGTATCACCTGCTGGGATGAACCTGTATCTTAGGTAAGAATCTTTGGTATTTTTATTTAAATGCAGCTTTCTTTTTGCTGGACCCTTCTGCTGTCCCATCATTAAACCAGCCAGAGGCACTCTCAGTGGTTCCTGCTCGAACGCTTTAGGTCATCATTCCTGCTCCTGACTGTGCTGTCAAATGTTCAAATGTTTCTGTAAAACAACTAAATACTTAAAAGTCCCTTTCACTTAAAGTCCTTCAGTCCATCCTTCTAATAAAGTGGCCGGTGAGACCAACCACTTTATTAGGTACACTTCGAATATCGTGAAAACCGTAAAATGTACCTCTGACAAAAGCGACAGTGGTCGTCACACAGCTGTGTCGGTGGAATCAGTGCACTGATTGTGTCTCTGTGACAAATGATGTGGGAAGAGTTGCACTCCAAGGAAGAAGAAGAGGTTTAAGCTGAGAATAACAATAGTGGTAAATCACTGACCCTGTAGAGCACTTCCTGTTGTCACACAGTGGTGTTCTGTGGTGTTTGGCTAGCTATATTATTTAGCCTGATAACTTGCATCGTTCTCTAATCTCAGTAATATATCTTCACTTGCTTTGGTAGTGCACATATTCTGCTCATTCACCTGCAAAATGTAGGAGCTGTGTTCACTCCCGGGGCATTCCTGTTTTTTCTAGCTTGGTGTAGCCTAGCTTAGCTTAGCTTAGCTTAGCTCACTTTCACCCTCACTTTCAGTAGCATTAGCTTAACTCTTAGCCTTACCTTATCTGTTAGCTGCACAGTCATAGCTTATGGGTCTCCTGTAGCTTCACTCTCCTTCCCAGTGTGTCAGATGTTTAGTTCCTCCTCGGCCTCCTTTAGTGACAGTGGTAAATGTAATAGGTAAACCAGCCACAGGGGCCCACAAGCCAGTGTAGTCCTAGTGCTGGTCCCAAGCCTGGGTAAATGGTGAGGGTTGTGTCAGGAAGGGCATCTGGCGTAAAAACTTTGCCAAATCAAATATGCAGATTCATAACACGACTTCCATACTGGATCGGTCGCGACCTGGGTTACCAATGACCACCTCCAGTGCCATTAGCCAACAGGGTGCCGGTGGAAACTATGCTACTGTTGGCTGAAGACCAAGGAGGGGGAGAGGGGGAAAGCGTGTTAAGAGGCAGAGGAGAAAAGG
>VUQH01070823.1:0-13217 GCA_015106775.1 Etroplus canarensis | reverse complement strand
TAAAAAAAAAAAAAAAAAAAAAAAAAAAAAAAGTAATCTTTGGTGCTGGTGTTAAAACCAGAGGAGGTTTGGAACTCTGCATTTATTGAGTCAGTGGTGCGTTTATGAATTTTACATACTCAGCGACCCCACTCTCTAGCTTTTTGTGGGCTGTCACTTTGTGGCTGAGTTGTTTGGGTCCCTAAATGCTCCACTTTGCAAAAATACTGCTTACAATTGATGCTGGAATATCTAGGATGGAAGAAATTTAGCAAATTAACTTGGTGCAAAGGTGCCATCCTAGTACAATAATACACTGGAATTCAGTGAGCCTTTTAGAACTACCTATTCTTTCACAGTTTTTTAAGGCAGATTTCATGACTCGGTGCTTGATTTAATACACCTGTGGCAATCGGATTGCATGAAATATCTGAATTCACTGATTAGGAGGTGTGGCTCAATACTTTTGGCCATACAATGTATTTTACTTTACTTATTTTCTTTCCTCTCATTGTCTAAGACTAAGTCCACCAAATGTGTTCATAGTTTTTATATGTAATTTGGGAATTTTTTTTAGCACTTAAGAAATACATTTATATATTTATATATTTGACTGTATGGCAAATAGTCCAAACAGTCAAAAGCATCACAGAATCAAAGCAAAGGCTTAGGAACCTTTTTCTAATGTTCCTACTAATTAAATCATTTATTAACGATCCAAAACTATATTCACTTTTTTCTGTGAGAAGATGAGACAATTTATGGCTCACAATTTTGACACAGAGTGGGACTAAAGAGTAAATATTGGCTGGTGTCTGTTAGCTGAATTTTAATATTTTGCAAAACCACCTTTACAGTGTGACAACATTAATTCTTTGAGTAATTACGGCAAGCTTCTTCCTTACTGAAACTGCTTGAACTCCATGCACGTTGTCTAGCTTAAAAGAAAATCAATGCTTGAAGGCAGTGAATTAATGAGTGTCTGGTTTTAGCTCCAAGTTTATGTACAATGTGACTACCTGAATATTGAGCAACCTCATACTCTCAAACACAAGGTTATTTTTAATGCTTATATCATTTACATTCTATACCCCCTCCCCCTTATACAGTTCCCCCCTGGGATTAATAAATACTCTGAATTTGATTCCTGCGCCTAGTTCATCAGCTAATTGAGGGTGTTTACCACAGCTGCTGTCTCTGAGCCAATCTTTATGCTGCTGTCATTTTAAAAAATGCCTGTCTCTGCTGCTTTTGATGGTCATTTCCTTGTCAATTTGACGAGACCCTCCTCTACCCCATTCTTCTCCACTTTTAATCAGGACCTCTGTCCTTGGTTCCAGCCATTAATCAGTTGTCATGCTTCCCATCACATCGATCCAGATCTTTAGCATCATTCTTCTCTCCTGCTTCACTACCATCGCTGTCTAAACTCCCTCAGGGGGATTTTCCAGTACAGCTCAATACATCACTACCCTCTTAAAATGATGTCACAATAGGATCTAGTCACTACAGCCTCCTTACATGTTTTCATTATCTTTTACTTATTGTGTAAACCTTGTTGGAAAAATTAAGTGAATTAATACTTTATGCTTTCTGTAAACGTTTTTTTTTTTTTTTTTTGGATTTAAACATGACTAAACATTAGGTATGAGCAAATATTCATATAGTCAGTTTAGGGCCACATCGTGTACTCTGAACAAATTATTATTTGTATCTTTACTTGAATATATTGCATCTGTAGTAGAGGTATTAAGGAGTTCAGATCATCTGACAGTTCCAAAGCATGTTCCATCCTCTGCCATTTACATTTAGTAATTGAGGTCATGACCTCTGGATGGCTCTTAGATTCAGCTTAGAAACTGTACATGAAAGTTGACATGTATGATTATTATCATCATTATTATGTGTTTGACAAGAGAAGATTTTGGCCGTCTTTTCCGCTGGTGATCTAGCTACCCTTTAGGTTTAAATGAAGTTAATGTATCAAAAGGTTATTTTTTTCCCATTTTTTGTTTGTTTATGTTTGTCCCAATATTAAAACTAAAGAAGTATGGGAGAAATTAAAAAAATATATCCTCCAAATACTGAGTGAGAATTAGATTGCACTGTAAAGTGTGCAATTCCCTGTATGCCAAAAATAATTTTACTTATTTACCTTTTTTAAAGGATAATTCCCCATTGACAGTCATGGGGTTTATCCTTTTTGCTTCCCTTCCCTCATAGTCACATCTGTGTACAAGTCAATCAAGGTTGCAGAAGATGTGCCTCTATTTTTTTTTCTCTCCATATGTCAGTGCATTTTGTTCCTAACAGAGCACCAATTATTAACCATCACTGTGAGGGATGAGAGTGTGCCTGTGTGTGGAACGGTGGTGATTAAGAAGCTGGGATGGCTTCATAAACAAGTCTCATACTAATAGAACTAAATATCATATGTTTGTGTTCTCATGGATGCTTGTTTTTGTTGTGACGGAAGGATGGTCGTTAAGTTTATTAATAGTTTAGTATTCATCAAGTCACTGGGCTGGTATAACCAAACTTTTGAAACTTTTGGGTGTTATCTTTATCATCAATATCAGCAGCAACCATTTTATGTATACAGTGTGTCTTTGTCAATACAGGTAATTTCCTATTCACGTCTTAAATATATAGTTTTGGGGAATTAACTCATTTGTTTTCTTGCCAAGAGTAAAATGAGAAAATGAGTGCAAAAAACATACACTAATTAACAACTTGCATAGTATAGTTTAGTTTTGAGGCATGTATATAATTTGTGAGTTTTTACGTAGGAGATACAACATAAAGGATAGATAAAAGAGGAGAAACCATACAACAAAAGTCTGCTACCAAAACAATGCAGTACTTGAGTGCATCAACTCTGCCCTGGTTGTCTCCAGGCAACCTCAAGATTACAAGACTTCCCAAGTCACTGCTTCCATCCAAGCAATGAACAAGCTCAAACTTGATAGGAAAATTTTTACCTTTGCACAGTCAGGCACAAAAGTTTCCTTCTCTCCAGTTAAGCTAAGCTAAAAGACTTTTAGGTTTATTGGCTGTAGCTTTATCTTATATATGTGGATTTGAGAAGACATTGTAGCTTCTCATCTAACTCTTGCCAATAATCCAAAAAAGTAAAACGCCAAGTTCACCCTACAAATTGTCACAGTAAAGGCAAACATAATGCAGGTTCATTAAGATTTTGTATACACATATTTACGCATTTGGTGGGAAAATGTCGGTGCTAGGACAAACTAATTACCCCCTGTTATCAGCACCTTACTTAATCATAAGTAAGGTATTTTACCTTACTTCTATAGTTCATGATGAAGTGAATAAAATGCCTAGAACTCAAGCCAGTATGCCTCCGCCTCAAATCTGACCCTGTTTGACCATGCCTTTTGACCCCACAATCTCATAAATGTTATCAGATGTTCTACCTATCACAGGTTTTACCCACACAAATTTTAAGAAAGATCCAGCAAGCAAGTCAGCTCCTACAATGACAAAGTTTGTAACAGACAGATGGCTGGACACACAAATGGACAGATGCATGGACCTCAGAAATTGTATCAGTTATTCTACCCATCATTGTGATCAAGCAGTGACAAGGGTCCAGAAGTCCAGTCAGTTCCTGTGATGGTAAAAGTGTTTTCATGATGGCCCTTCTGTGACATTGACCTTTGATCCCTTGACCTAAAATTTTTTTTTAATTCTTCTACCATCAACCGTGCAAGCATTAGCAATGATCCAGGAGCCCTGTCAGCTCCCATGGTGGCAACAATATTTTCAGTGATGACCCCTGCAACATCAAAAATGCTGTCAATGCTTCTACCCATCATAGTAATTTAGTATATAAAATTTGGCTAGGATCCAGCAGCTCAGTAAGCTCCTACAATGATTAAAAAGAATTAAATTAATGACACTGTATGCCCTTGACCTTGGACCATACAATTACATAAATGTTATCAGATCTACTACCCAGCATAGGTATTTTAGTTTATGCACAGCTTTCTAAAGGTCCCACCACAGCATTTCAATCAGTTTGAGGTCTCGACTTTGACTGATTATGTTCATTTTCATTTTCAGCCATTCTGTTTAACAGCTGATATAAGGTATTTGTGCTAGTATGCTGTGTTTGCTTTTTACGTGGCACTGTTCAGTATGGCCAGACATCTCCATTTTGGTCTTGTTTGTCCAAAGGACATTGTTCTGGAAGCTTTGTGGCTCATTCAGATGCAGTTTTCCAAACCTAAGCTCTGCTGCCATGTTCTTTTTGGAGAGAAGAGCCTTTATCCTGGCAGCACTTCCAAACGAAACATACTTGTTTAGTCTTTTTTCAATTTTGCTTTCATGATCTTTAATATTTAACATGTTAACAGAGGCCTGTAGAATCTGAGATGCAGCTCTTGGATTTTTTGCAGTTTATCTGAGTGTTTCACTGGCTTGCCTTGACCTCCCAGTAGCATTGTGTTAACACACAAATGAATACTCCCGACCAGGAAATAGTCAGTACTTTTATAGTGGTGGTCACACTGACTGAAGATCAATTAATGAAGTGCATTTGAATAGTAGCACCTGGCTGCTATCTACCCTCTTAATGCCTATGGATACGGTAAGGGTGTACTTAACTCCCACCTGACCTACTGTTTTAATTTGGAATTTTCTGCTCTTTTAAAGTAGAAAGCATGCTGTTTCAGGGAACAAGCAACCAACATTATTGTTTAGATGGAGGAGTTGCAGGAATAAGTATATTTTTTCCAAATTTTAGACTACACCCTAATGCATTAAGCACTTTAGTTTTCATTTTTTTATTAAATGTCTTGAATTAATTAGCTTTGCTTTGCTTTTTCTAGGGCTGTTGACCTGTTGCTGATGTGATCTCACCAACAACTGTTGCCTTAATAGCCACTGACGCCTCTATGGAGCTCATCCAGTTTTCTTTGCTGCCTCAGGAAGTCTCTACAGCTACCTGGGGCACCAGCTCTGACCTCTCCTACTCCCATTTTCTGCTCCTCTCTACTACCTCTGGACCGCTTCTCAGCTTCAGCCAAGATGAAGATCCTTTCCTCTTGAACAGCACCTGTCAAAACTGCACCAAAAGTAAACCCGGATCCCTCCCCGGCTTGGCTGGAATCTTCATCCCTCTTATTTATGGTATTGTTTGTATTGTTGGCTTGGTGGGAAACACACTGGTCATCCATGTTGTTGTCAACTACACCAAAAATGAGTCAGTCACAAACATCTACATCCTTAATCTAGCCATTGCAGATGAGCTTTTCATGCTGGGTCTACCCTTCTTGGCGGTACAGAACGCTTTGCTCTCATGGCCTTTTGGCTCTCTAATGTGCCGTGTGGTCATGACAGTGGATGCCATTAACCAGTTTACCAGCATCTTCTGTCTGACTGTGATGTCAGTGGACCGATACCTGGCTGTGGTGCACCCCATCCGCTCTTCTTGGTGGCGGCGTCCCCGTGTGGCTAAGGCGATCAGTGGCACAGTTTGGGCAGGGTCCTTTGTTGTGGTACTGCCAGTGGTAGTCTTTGCAGATGTGCTGAAGGATGATGGGAACTGCAGCATTGTGTGGCCTGAGCCAGCAGAAGTGTGGAAGACTTCTTTCATTGTGTACACCTGCACTGTTGGATTCTTCTGCCCCCTGCTGGTCATCTGCTTGTGCTACCTGCTCATTGTCATCAAGGTATGACTTACAGACATTTACAGTAACACAGAAATAATTAGATTTAAACCGGTGTCTTGATTGCTGAACAGACCCCAAATTCAACTAGTACACACACAAGTAAACAGATTTCAGCTTTTCCATTTTTCTAAGCAGCATGAACATGTTCTTCTGACTACTTTGTGATTTGTTTCCTTTAGTGGGGTACCTATTATGCTCATTTAAAGGTTCATTTTTTATCAAAATCTAGGTCTTGGTGCAGCACTGTAATACATCAGGTCTAAAAAAATTTATAAAGTAATTTTAGCTCCTCTCCATTTATTGCTGCCTTACCTTTCAGCCACCTTTCTTCTGACTGACTGCCTGTCACAAGCAGGATTAAATTGCAGGGGCCTGATACAGCCATATTAAAGATGCCGCCTCCCTTATCTGTATGAGATATCTAAAAGAAGAAAATAAACTGAAAGGTTTAGGTGCAGCGGTTAGCACTGTCCTCTCACAGCAAGAAGGTCCTGGGTTTGACTCCAGCAGCTGGGTGGCCTTTCTTTCTCACTGTGCCTGTGTAGGTTCTCGGCTTGTGCTCTGGCTTACTTCTGCATTCCAGACACATGCATGTTAGGTTAACTAATGACTCTAAATTACCCTTAGGTGTGAGTGGTTGTCTGTCTTTATGTGTTAGCCATGCATTAGACTGGTGACCTGTCCTGGATGTACCTGCCTCTTTGCCCATGACAGCTGGGATAGGCTCCAGCTTCACTCCAACTGACCCTGACTTGGGCAAGCAGGTTATATGTAAGGAATGCACAGAAGGACCAATGTAATATCATGTAAACAAGCTTATACCTTCAAAAGTTTCACAGCTGCTAATCTTAGTGCAGTGATGATTAATGTTGATGATGTTTGCTCAGTATGAAAGATACAGCAGTGTCTGTGGGAAACAGAACAGAACTTTGAAAACCTAATGTCACCTTTTACACTGAATCTCTATTACACTACATTATTTGTGTGCCACAGGCGGTTTTACAAAAACAGCGTAGTGTTCTCCTATTCACAATGACAACCCTCCAAACTTCCAGTCACAAACCATGCAAACACATGTACATACTGAAGTCCAACATAAGTGGACCACACTCTGTTGCTATGATTAATGGTGCTGACATGAGTGCACCAAAGCGATATTTCTGCAGACCTAATGGAGAAGTACAGTGTGTTAGGGTTAACAAGTTTTTCTGAGTTTCAGAGGAAAAACTGCAGTCAGTAGTTATTTTAATGGTTATTTAAAATGATTAAAATCGTGTGGTTCTCCAGTTTTCTGTATGCTTTCAATTCTTTAAAAAATAAGTTCAAACCAAAGATAAACATATATATAATTCCGGCCAATCACTGGTAGTGTCTTTCTTGCAGATTGTGTTGGCCACGTGTTTTAGTTTTTCATTTGTTTCTGTATCAGGGAATAATCAGAATCAGAATACTTTATTGTAATGTGCTGTATTGTATATTTTATATGACATAGCACATTTTGCACTCTAATAATTGAAGCACCTCATCCATCCATCCAGCCATCCATCCATTTTCTTAACCACTTATCCAATCAGGGTCATGGGGGGCTGGAGTCTATCCCAGCTGTCATAGCCTGTTGTCCACAACGGCCAAAAGTACACACACTCATTACTCAAGTAGAAGTAGAGATACCTGTGTTAAAAAAGATTCTGATAGAAGTTGAAGTACTGATTCAGCTTCTTTACTCAAGTAAAAATGAAAATTTACAGGCTCTGAAATGTTGTTTAGGTGTTAAAGTAAGAAGTGGCTTTTTGAAGGACATTTCTACCAGCTATTTTGTGCAAAGCTACCTGGATAGTAATGCTAGGGAATAGGAATTTTTTTCTACTTCGATCAGTTAATCTCATGAATATACTCTGCTTAATCAGAATCTTTGTCACTGTACAAAAGTACGAGATTGTATGCAATCTCATTCAGTGCAACACGAGCAATCTAACTATTCTACTAAACATTTTCACTATGTACAAAGATTTTTTTTAATTCTATTAGGCCAGTATATTGTGTGTGTGTGTGTGTGTGTATTTGTCTGTGTAAATAAGATAACTGTTACGTAGAACACAAGCAGGAAAAAACAATTTTAAAAACTATTAACAGTTGCCTACATTGTAGACTAATTACTTTGCCTACACACTTAAATAGCAAAGTGAGTATAGTGCTATAAATAATGTATAAATTATGTTTTTTGCCTTTTCGTTTCTACGTTTTTTACGTCAGTTGCACATGACACTGATAATCAATACACCAGTGGGATGATCTTTTATTTTTTGTTCCCTCCATTTAGGTTCAAAAAAGTTTGGTGCCAGGAAGACATGCAGTGATGCAAACCGATCAGAAACTCCCATCAAATACGTTAAACCTAAAGTAATAAGCCTGTTTTGAAAATGTAAGGAGTAGAAAGTACAAATATTTGTGTTAGTATTTGCAAAAGTCAAAACTTGTCAGGTAAATAAATAAACGAGTAAAGTACAGGTATCTGAAAATTCCAGTTAAGTACAATAACAAAGTATCTGCATGTCATTACTTCCCACCTCTGCTGTAGTGTGTCACAGAATTAACCTAACATGAAAGAATTTTTTTTTTTAGAGAATTAATCTTTTTTCTGGTTTCTTTCTTTCTTTACATCAGTGCCACTGGTTTTATCTGATGCTTAAGTTGTGTTTGGACATTTGGGTGAGCTTTTCCATTTAAATTGTTATTGAATCTGACAGGTAGAAGTTCTTTACTTTTCTTTCTTTTGCTTTAAAGGTCAGAAGCGTTGGAAAACGGGCACAGGCAACATCCTCTAGACGCAGGAAGTCAGAGCGTAAAATCACCAGGATGGTGGTCGTTGTCGTGGCGGTGTTTGTCTTCTGCTGGCTCCCGTTTTATGTTCTCAACATCCTCAACCTCCTCGTGGTCCTGCCTGGAGACTTCAGGGGGCTCTACTTTTTTGTGGTTGTGCTTTCATACGCAAACAGCTGTGCCAACCCCATACTGTACGGATTTCTGTCTGACAACTTCAAGAGAGGCTTCAGGAAAGCCCTGTGCCGTGTTTCACGCAGAGTGAACAGCAACGACAGGGCCGGCCTGGAAGTGCCGAGACCCACGGAGGAATGGGGCGGCATTGTGCTCCGACAGCAAATAAGCGAAGGAGCGACACAGACTCATCGGAATGACTGTAGCAGAAATGTAGAAGAGGAAGGAATCAGTGGAACAGAAGGTGCTATACACATGAAAGAAATGTGCAAGATGTCACAAAATGGAAACCGCAATAGAGTAAAAGAGGGCTCAAGGACACAGATCATGCAGAGGGGTAAGCGAGAGCAGGGTGCAGCCTTTGATCCTGCTGAGGGAGTGTCTTCTATAGCCAGTAAAAGAAGCAGGTCACCTGAAGATCACCTGGACAAAAACTCTGTGCTTGATATCAGCTATCTGTAAAGACGTTAACTTGATTTCAGCAGATTTTTGTACTTGCCATTAATGTGAAGCGACTGTATTACAAGTCACTGAGGTACCAGTTTACATTATGTAACAGTCTGGAAACATCAATGAAAGTGTTCTTGCCACTTTGTGAAAGTAATTTCACCAAGACAAACCATAAAAGCAGGCACCATGAGTAACTTGAAAGACAAAACAAATTTAAATTGGAAAATAGCTGCATTAATGACCGTTTGTTTTTAACTAATGCTATTATTTTGAATGAGACTGTTACCTTGAAATTAGGAATATGTTGGGCTGAATTGGCTAATGCACTAAATGAATCATGCCCCAGTGGGAAATGGTACAACTAATGACCCACTGTGGAATGAAAAATGTCAGCTGTGTTTACTTTTACTGCGTTGGCTTTTGAAAACAGCACACAAACATAATTAATACTGTTTTCAGACAACATGCCTCTGTCAAAGCTTTTGTGCGAGATCATTGACCCTTTATTCAGTATATATGCATAGAGGTAAATGTGAACATAATGCAGTGCATTTCTTAAAAGCAACCAAGTGATTATCTTTCCTCTTAAGGTGAATATGTTTTAGGTTAATACTTGTGGGTATGTGCAAGAATACATCAGTATAGTGACTTTCCATGTGGGTAGTCTGTGGTTCTAAGTCGACATCATTTGTGATTTTTACTCAACTTCGAGCATTTAAAGAGCTGAAGTGCTCTTTTTTTATCTTTTGAAGCATAAGTGAAAAGTTTCAAACTTTGCCAATCATATGTACACATCGGCCACTTCATTAGGTAACTCTTGTTAGTTCTCCGGATTGGGCCAGCTTTTTGCCTTCAGAACTGTGATAATTCTTCATGGCATAGATTCAACAAGGTGCTGTAAGCATTCCTCTGAAATTTTGATAATGATAGCGTCACGCAGTTGCTACAGATTTGTCCGCTGAACGTCCATGATGTGACTCTCCTGTTCCACCACATCCCAAAGGTGCCCAACTGGATTAAGAGGCCATTTTGAGTACACTGAACTTGTCATGTTCAAGACCCCATTAAGGTTTGAGCTTTGTGACATGTCACATTATCCTGCCAGAAGCACCCATCAGAAGATGGGTTCACTACGGTAATTAAAGGGATGGACATGGTCAGCAACAATACTCAGTTGCTGTGGCGTTTTAACGATGCTCAGTTGATACTATGGGGCTCTTTAGTGTGCCAAGAAAATATCCCCCACACCAGTAAAACCCTACCTGCCTGAACCGCTGGTACAAAGTAGAATGGAGCTGTTCTTCTGTGTTGTTTGTGCCAAATTCTGCCCCTACCATTCAAAATGCCACAGCAGAAATCAAGTTGTTAAGACTAGGAAACATTTTTCCAATCTTCCATTGTCCAGTTTTGGTGAATCTGTGTAAATTATATCCTCAGTTTCCTGTTCTTAGCTGACAGGAGTTGCACCTTGTGTGGTCTTCTCCTGCTGTAGCCCGTCTGCTTCTATGGTTTGATGTGCTGTGCATTCAGAAATACTCTTCTGCATACCTTGGTTGTAACATGCCACCTCAAAGCAGCCTGGCCATTCTCCTCTGAACTCCGGCATCAACAAAGCATTTTCTCCCAGAGAACTGCTTCTCACAGGATATTTTTTTATTTTCTGGACCATTCTTTGGAAACCCCAGAGATGAAAATCCCAGTAGATCAGCAGTTTCTGAAATACTCAAAACAGCCTGTCTGGTATCAGCAACCATGCCACCTTCCAAGTCACATAAATTACCTTTCTTCTCTATTCTGATGCTAAGTTTGAGCTTCAGCAGATCTTGTTGACCATGTCTACATGTCTAAATGCACTGAATTGCTGCCATGTGATTGGCTGATTAGAAATTTGCATTAATAAGCAGTTGAAAAGGTATACTTAAAGTGGCTGGCGAGTGTGTATTGCCATTTTTTCCAAAAATACTTTAAGTAATCTGTGTTTCATGTGCAATGGCAAAATATTATTGAATGTAAAGGCACTGAGTCATGTTTGAGAAAGTAGAGATATGTTTGTTGTTTATGGTGAACTTGATATTTTGTCTTGTAAGCCTAGGTCAATTCCCAGATCAGCAGGTTATATCACACTTTTACCATTATTACAGCACTGTATCATTAGTGATATTTTCAGAGCTATGTTTAAGTGTTAAAGAAAAGTGTAATGTGGTGACAGTGGGCTAAATAATTCTTTACTTTTACCATAATCAGCTGTTTAAAAAAAAGGTGTTATATGCAACCATGACATTTGAACTACTGCATAATGTACGGACATGTAATGTATCTAAATGTTGTCATAGCGTCATGCTTAGTAAAAAGAATTTTTAAATGAAAAACAGCCCTCCACTTTATTTCACAGTACAAGTTTCACTGAAAACATAAGAAATTTAACATAAACTTCATGTTTAACATGTCAGGGTTCATCAAAGACCAAGTTAAAACAGTCAGCGCCTGGTTAACTTTGAAAAAGGACAGACCGATGCTGTCCTCTAGAGGTCAACATACTAAATGTAAGACTTATTTACAAGCCTCAGGGCAAGGACACATACGTGTTGAATACAATTTACAACATGGGTTTATTATTTTTTATTACAAAATGTATACATTTTATAACAAAATGGCAACTCTGGATAGTGTTTGAATTTTCTGCATCCTCTTGACATACTGCTGTATTTGAAAAGAAATAACTTTCAAATTATTTCAGATTAATTTTTCATCCATTTACCCAATATTTCTTCCATGCATCCATAACTACACCTTTACTCAGGTACAGTGTCTCCAATCCACTTAAGGTAAGGAGGGTTACCCTGGTCAATAGGCAGGCTGATGACCTCGGCCACCTCATAAGGATGGTTCGAGCTGTGGAAAACAAATGAGTTCAGACAGAGACACAGAACATAGAAAAACAGTACTAAAACATCTTTGACTGCATGAGTCATGAGTTAATGGAGCAAGTGATCAATACAGTGTTCTAGTACGAGTTGGCTGGTGAAATAAAAACAGACTTACCGAACATATTCAGCGAGAGCAGGCACCTTGGAACTTCTTGTTTTGATCATCTGAATTAGAAGAGAAACTGGGTCAAAAGGACTTCAGACAAATCATCTTTCTAAGGAATGAAAGTCCTTTTCCATTTTAAATATGCAGTAAAGTGAAGCAGGGGAAACCAATTAAATAGGTGTTCATTCTTTAAAACTGAGCATCTGATTTGGAAAAAGTCAAATAAGTGCTAACATCATTCACAACCCAAAAAAAGAGCAGTACCACCATTCAGTGCTATGTCTACAGGCACAGTCAAGACTGGTTTTAAACAATGTTTACAAATTAAAATAACATCAAATAAAAGTAAATAGTGTGTATATATGAGAGGGAGGCAGGTGAAATGGTGAAGATGCAAGGAGCAGAGGTAGTGAAGGTGGATGAGTTTAAATACCTGGGATCAACCATCCAAATCAACGGTCAGTGCACAAGAGAGATGAAGAAGAGAGTGCAGGCAGGGTGGAGACGACTGTCAGGGGTGCTTTGTGACAGAAGGATAGCAGCAAGAGTGAAAGGGAAGGTTTACAAGATGGTAGTGAGACCTGCTATGATGTACGATTTGGAGACGGTGGCAATAACAAAAAGACAGGAGGTGGAGCTGGAGCTGGAGATGGCAGAATTGAAGATGTTGAGATTTTCACTGGGAGTGACCAGGATGGACAGGATTAGAAATGAGTACATTAGAGGGACAGCTCAGGTTGAGAAGTTTGGAGACAAAGTCAGAGAGGCAAGGCTGAGATGGTTTGGACATATTCAGAGGAAGGACAGTGGATATATTGGACAAAGGATGTTGAAGATGGAGCTGCCAGGCAGGAGGAGAAGAGGAAGACCACAGAGAAGATTGATGGATGTAGTGAAGGAGGACATGGAGAGGGTTGGTGTGAGGGAAGAGGATGCAAGGGATAGGGTGAGATGGAAGCAGATGAGCCACTGTGGTGACCCCTAACGGGAGCAGCCGAAAGAAGAAGTAGTAGTGTGTAGAAGCCACTTACTGTGAGTTCAGACTTTAGCCCAAAAAGTTCAGTT
>VUQH01070821.1:0-11065 GCA_015106775.1 Etroplus canarensis | reverse complement strand
TGTATACTGTTTTGCACAATTTTGGTTTTTGCACTATGTTCATCTGGTTTAGATGAAAAAGTTTTGCTGTTCTTTGCATTGTTTGCAACTATTACACTATGTTGCACATGTTGCACTTTATTTATTTTTAAATTTTTAATTTTTAATTTTAAACTGTGAAAAAAAAACCCTCCTGTCATATGTCTATATGTTTATATGTTGCACCAGGTCCTGGAGAAACGCCATCTCATTTCACTATGTTCTGCGTCAGCTATATGTGGTTGAAATGACAATAAAAAGCTCTTGAATCTTGAATCTTGAATTATTAGAAAACACTGCTTACATTTTCATTGCTATGCAGATGATACTGAGCTATATTTATCCATGAAGCCAGATGACTCAAATCAATTAGTTAAACTACAGGCATGTCTTGAAGACATAAAGACCTGGATGGCCTATCATTTTCTACTTTTAAATTCAGAAAAAACTGAGGTTATTGTAATTGGCCCTAAAAACCTTAGAAACACTCTCTCTAACCAGATACCTACACTGGACAACATTATGTTGGTCTCCAGTGAGACTGTGAGGAATCTTGGAGTCATTTTTGACCAGGGTATGTCCTTTTAATGCTCACATTAAACAAATATATAGGACTGCCTTTTTTTCACCTCCGCAATATTGCCAAAATTAGAAACATCCTGTTTCGGAGAAATGCTGAAAAACTAATTTATGCATTTATTACTTCTAGGCTTTATTACTATAATTCATTACTATGTGGATGTTCTAAAAGCTCCCTAAAAAGCCTTCAATTGAACCAAAACGCCATAGCGAGAGTACTGACAGAGATAGGAGAGATCATATTTCCCCCTATCCTCCTGACTACCAGGAAAAAAAATATTGTCCAATCCCAGTTATTTTTAAATCTTCCAATCTTCCTAAGGTAATAAGAATACTTTTTTTGTTTTTGAATTTTTTTTATTTTATTTTAAGATTTATTATTACACGTTATCTTGTTATCTAACATGTTATCACATGTTATCTAACACGTTATCTTATTTTTAAGATAACATGTGTTGCTCAATAATAAGTATTATGCACTTACTTTTCTTCTTCCCATAAAATGCGCTTGCACTGATGGACGCCATTTTCTTTAATGAGAAAGTGAAAGGTACCCTTTCACATTAGGTATCATTGAAAAGGCCTAAATGTCCTCTGTAGATGACAAAAGGAGTTAATTCAGTTGTGTGCAGTAGATGGGAGATATTCAGGTTTACAAATGTCCTCTACAGAGGACAAATTTGAACTACTGGTAGTCAGGAGGCTATATTAGCTTCTCTTCAGTAGTTCCCTATTAAATCCAGAATTGAATTTAAAATTCTTCAACTCACATACAAAGTCTTGAACGGTCAGGCCCCATCCTATCTTAAAGACCTCATTGTAACATGCTTTCTCATAGGGACTTCTACATCACTGATTTTTGTCTCATCTGTCCCATAGTCTGTGTCTCTCTTTGCTCTCCTTTCTCTCTTCTCTTTCCACTTGCCCCCAACTGGTTGAAGAAGATGGCTGCCCCTCCCTGAGCCACGGTCTGCTGAAGGTCTCTTCCTGTTACAGGGGAGTTCTTCCTTCCCACAGTCACCAAATGCTTTCTCATAGGGGATCATCTAATTTTTGGGGGTTTTCTCTCTAAAACTGTAGGGTCTTTACTTTGACAGCATCAAGTGCTTTGAAGTGACTTTTGTTGTGAACTGGTGCTATATAAATAAAACTGAATTAAATTAAAAATTATCTGCTTGAACTAGTTCGTGGCTTTGTTTCTAGTTGTAATTCCATCACTGAAGAGGATATTACATGAACTTACATTCATTTCCTGGAAACTTATCCTCACCTGTAACTACACCTCTCTTTCGTAATTTACATAATGTGCACTTATTATTTCTTCCCAAAAGGAAGGCAAGCCTATATAATGTGACTGTCAGATGTACTGTATGGCCCCACAAAATGATACAATTACACGCATGGACACACATAGGTGTGATAGAGACAGAAAATTAGGATAATAACAGTGTTCTAGCATCCAAAATAATAGATCACTATTTCCTTAAGGAAGTCAGGCTGGGAGAGAATAGAGTGAGATATGTCCACAGTAGTGCTGATTAAACACACTAGCACTTGGAAGTCACTGAGGGTGGCAGAGGGGCTTGATAATGAATAGGGATCAGACTCACTCCTTTAAATCAACTAATGGTGTTAGCATTTGTCCACATGTTTGTGGGTGCATACTGTATATGCTTGTATGCCTGTACTTACAGAAGCCTGCCTTATCTGTCTTATTTTCTGACAGCAGTAAGGCAGACGAAGCAGTTCATTATCATGTTTTAATATTTAATTTTGAGATTTGATAAAAAAAGAATGTTTCTTTAATGAGGTGATCCATCCCTGGCTATCAAGAGTCATCTAAACCAGGGCAGCTCTTCAATATCAAAACTTCTTCTTATCTTCAGTTTAATCTGAGGGAAAGCCTGTTTTTCTTTCTTCCACATGTATTTATAGTTTATCTCCTAATGAGTATTATGTAGCATGAGATTTTGATATATGCTTGTGTTTGCATGCTTTAAATAGCACAGAAATCATTTTATCCTTGTCCATTAATCTCCCATTTGGTTAATTATCACTTTCACTAATTACAAACCTCTCAACAGAAGCAGACTTCCTCTGCCTGTTTCTTTCTCTTTTCTTCCTCTTTATTTCTTCTCCACTCTTTTCTATGTTGCAACATGTCAAAAGACGCCATAAATGACATAACTTTTATTAAAAAACTAGAACTAAAGCTTTAATGAAAAGATTAAAATGTCTTGTAACATTCTCTTAATTCAGGTGATCTTAAGTACGGAGCAGATAGTGACACTGAATGAATTTCTGTCTCTGCCATTATTACCACCCCCTACTTTTTAAGTGGATGCCATGGTTGGAGCTGGCCACATATCTCCTTCCATCATGCTGCTATTTCTGCCCATGCCAGTCGCTCCAGGATGGCTCCTCTGAGAGGAGTGCTTTGAAGAGCTGTCCAGGTGAGAGCTTGGCAAAGGCAGAGCTTTTCTGCTCTTTCACAACACAGAGTGCCCTTCAGGGACTCAAATTGCCCTGCAGTGTTATGGATAATACTACAGCCACACTAAAATCACACAAAACACATACACAGAGACAAACACATACACAAGAACTCCATTTAGAGCTTTCTCCACATGCCCACAAAGGATATGTGCACACTCTTACAGATATACACTTACTTGTGCACACATTTAGTTGTTCACATATTAAAATAGCAAGCTGGACTCACAAAAGAGGAAGACAATTGTTCTAGCATGAAACTTCCCTTGGTACCGTTTCAAACACGGGGAAAAAACTTAAGCACTCTAACAGTTTAATTTTTCTCCCTGGACTTTAGTTCTTCTCTCCACCTTTCTTCTCATCTTCCTTTAATTTCAGTTCCCTTTCCTAATCAGCGGAAACATAACCAGACTACAGACCATATGAGACCATATGTTCCAGTGTGTGTGTGTGTAATTATGTGTGTCCAATTTTGTGTGCTGTTCTATTCAAAGATGCTGAGGAGAGGCAATGATGGTGTACTGAAAACTAAAGTCTTCTCCTGACAGAACTTCACAGGTACCACCAAAATACACTAAATGTTTATTCCAAGAAAGCTGCTCTCTATTTTTCCTTTCTGAATGCCTCAAAGGACAGATGTGTGCGTGTGTGTGTGTGTGTGTGCGTGCATGTGTGTGTGTGTGTGTATGTGAGAGAGAGAGAGAGACAAAGAGCGAGAGAGAAAGAGAGAGCAAGAGAGAGAGAGAGAGAGAGAGAGAGAGAGAGAGAGAGAGAGAGAGAGAGAGGACCGACATTACCTCACAGGGCAAGGCTGTGTTTTTCTTTGCCCCCAATGTCTCTCTCTCTGAGAAAAGAGAGGAGCTTCACCACCAGGTTAGGTTAATTTTTTCCTTCAGTTTCAGAGCAGGTTCATAAAGTCTTTCTGGTATACTGGTACTCTAATACCCTTGTATTCTTTGATTTGTGCTTCACAAAACTTTGTAAGCCACCAAGTGAATATTGGTTATTTATATTTTATCTGCCTTAATAACATTGTGATGAAGTAAAATTGCATAAAGACATTTTACATTTGTACATATATGCCTTGATGCTTCTTTAACATTACAGTATTTTATACTACTGTGATGTCCAATCCATTTTGCTTTTTTATCCTATACTTTATTTATAATTTATCCTATACAGTACATGGTATGTGTGCCAGTCCAACTGTATTGCGAATGAAAATCCTATGCATTCACTGATAAACCACAACAGCAAACAAATTTACAATATTGCATGCAAATCAAAACAAGCATAACCACTATCAAACAAGCAACAGATATATACGCAAACACAAATAGAAACCACATTCAAGTGACCACATACAAATGCACATGCAGACCTTCACATCCTGTATTCACATAAACAAGCATGTAGATTGCTTTCACAAGTTTACCAAAGTAGGTAATAAATCATTTCCTGCACAGTTAATCTCACAGATGACAAACCCCATATAGCTCAGGAAACCTTGTTCATGAAAGTATGTGTATATGCCTTTGGCTTATGACTGAGATTTTTTTTTCATTTCCGTTGTGTGAATCTCCACATTGGGTGAAGGATATGTATGGACTGTGCCATAGAGCCTTGGGGGTACAATTTCAAATCTCAGCCTTAAGGTGGCCTCTCCACTTATCAAGTTAAACAAGCCAGTTACTGTGGTGCACCAGGTGAGCCAGTATGAATAGATGGTATGATTTATTGGTCGCAAGGTGTACAGTAAATATTGGGCCTGAATGGTGAAAAGATGGTTAAGAACAACTATTGGAAAAAAAGAAACATTTAACCTGAAATCACATTTTTTCAATTTTTATGCATTTGTTGTGTTTCCTGTTGTGAAAAGAAGTGGAACATTTTTCTAAGTGGGGACTTCTTCTCACTGGGGACTTCTTGAGATTGAGATTTTATTTATTTATTTTGTATTTTTAATTTTCAAAATCTGAAATGAACATGATGATTGATATATTAGCCCTGTGATAAAATGGTGACCTGTCCAGGGTGTACCCTGACTCTCACCCTATAATTACAGTAATGTACAGTCAATATAACCACAGAAGAAGGTATCACATTTAAACACACTGCATACCGTATATTGACAAAGCATTGGCTAATGCGTCTTAATCATCAAATTCAACCAGCCAATGCTTTGAAAACATTTGTGAAAGACTGGATCATTCTAAAGAGTTCATTGATTTCCAGTGTGCTACGGTAATAGGATGCTGCCAGTGCAACAAGTAAGTTTTTCAGATTTCTTCTCACCTAGATATTCTGTGATCAACTGTAAGTGGCATTATTGCAAAGTGGAAGCATTTAGGAATTTCTGCAACTCAGCCACAAAGTGGCACACTGTATAAAGTTACAGAGCGGGATTGCCAAGTGCTGGGGTGAATAGTGCTTAAAAGTTGCCAATGCTCTGCTAACTCAATAACTGCAGAATTCAAAACCTCCTCTAGCAGTAACATCAGCACCAAAGCTGTGCACCAGGTGCTTCATGGCACTGGATTCCTTGCCTGACCAGCTGCATGAAAGCCTTGCATCCCCAATCACAATGCTATGCATCGAATGCCACTGCTGCTTTTTGGAGCAGTGGAAACATGTTCTCTGAACAGATAAATCAAGCTTTTCTGTCTGGCAGGTTGATGGATATGTCTGGGTTTGGTGAATGCCAGGAGAAGGTTACCTGCCTGACTGCAATGTGCCAACTGTAAAGTTTGGTGGAGGTGGGATAAAGCCATGGGGTTATTTTTCTGGGGTTCGCCTGGGCCCTTTTAGTTCCAGTGTAGGAAAATCTTAATATTTTAGCATAACCAAGACATTTTGGCCAACCCTGTGCTTCCAACTTTTTGGGAAGGCCCTTCTCTGTTGCAGCATAACTGTACTCCAGTGCTCAAAGTAAGGTCCATAAAGGCGGTGGAAGAACTTGACTGGTTCTGATCCCAGCCCCACTGAACACCTTTGGGTTAAACTAGAATGGAGACTGCAGCCAGGCCCTCTTGTCTAACATGAGTGTCTGACCTCACAAATGCTCTTCTGGTTGAATGGGGAAAAATTCCCACAGACACTCCAAAATCCTGTAGAAAGCTTTCCACGAAGAGTGGAAGCTGTTATAGCTGCAAAGGTGGGAGCAACTCTATGCTAATGGCTATGGATTTAGAATAGGATGTCATAAAAGCTCCTGTAGGTGTAATGTGTAGGTAGTCTGATATTATTGTCAATGTAGTGTACATTACAACAAAAAAGTGCTGAATAACAATAGCAACAACATCACCAAACATCAAAGCACATCTATGTACAAGCAATGCATCATATCACCAGTATTTGTTCAACAGAGTTATACTACAAGGAATAAAAGACATATTTATCATAAAGAGGGTGTGATACATCAGTGGGGATAGCTTGCTCCTTTCCCACCACTTGGGAATCGCAAAGTTGTGTCATACTGTGTTGTTCTTGACCTGCAATCTTACTGCACATATTCACAATCTTACTGGATCTTTGAATCCTGAATCTTTGTTCTTCTTAACTACAGACAGTAAAAAATACCAGGCAGTAAAGCAGAAAATTATAATACTATTCACAAATAAAAGGATCAGTGTCCACATCAAACTGTTGCAGCTTCTGTTGTAAAAACTCTCTTGTAAATGATCCTTTTTTAAATCCAGTGATTTTCATTGATCACTCTCCTTAAGTGTCTGTATTTTCCTGTGTTAGCTGGGTTAGGCTCAAGCCCCCCTGAAGCCCTAAAATGGATAAGTGGTTAAGAGGATGGATGGATGGATGGTTGGATGGATGGATGGATGAGTGGATACCAGATCATTAAGAAAAGAATGCAAATATTGAGCCTCATATTTTAATGTGGTAGGCATACAGTATGGTGGATTGTTAAAATACCCAGAATTACTTGGGATGGAGAATTCTTTCCCTGCAGTGCTTCTGAGAATACATCCCTCTTCTTGTTTTTGTGTGTTCCACCTACTGGGATCCCATCGGCTAGTCTGCCGACTTAGCCTTGGGGCATCCGATGTATCCAGTGGATACTAAGCCAAGACTTCCTTTCCCATCTGTCCATCAAAGCTGTATTGCTGTCAGATAACATCCAATGCTTATCTGATACATTTCAGCAATTGCCACCACTCCTTCACCACTCCTTCATCACACACTACTTACTGTAACTACCCAAACCTGCTCAGACCTGATTGGTCAATAGTAAGAGGACTACAAGCGACTACAAATGGAAATCAGAGAGCTTCCAGTAACAAAAAGTTATCCATATTCTATGGATTCATTAATTCATGTGCTAAATGTGTTTATAGAGATTATTCTTCCTCAACATTCTACAGTAGCAAATGGATGATTTATGGTCAACACTGTATTGGAGCATGAATATATTTTGTATGCAGGCATAGGAGCAGATCTGAAGTCAGTTTCATGTCTAAATTAGAGCACTCAGTACCAACACATTGTAAATGAGTCTTAATGAGTTTCCCAGCCTTTATTTTCTGCACTGTTAGACAGCCCTGTGGCAGCACTGAGATGTCAGCCGCTCCTGCTGGGGCTAATATCCTCTAACCATCATGATGACACTGCCACCAGTCATTCACATACACACAGGTAATTGCATGCTCCAGGCATATACTTTATATTTATTTGTGTGCAAGTGTGTGCATGTGAAACAGCTTGCTGTGTTCACTACGAGACACAGTTGGAGAGTAAAGCCAATGTGCGATAAAAAGGGAAATGTACTAAGAGTGTGATGATGCATGTGTGTGTTTCACAATGTCGGTATAAATCATTTGAAACCCATCTTATGGCTTCTTTGGGACACAAATATTTCAACAAGATAAATGTTAGTTATAATGTATTTTAAAAGCATTAAAACCATTTGCAGGCCCAATGAAATCAATCTTTTTTAGTTAGTTTGGTGTGTGTATGTCAGCAAAGGAGTGTGTGCGCAAAATGCAGCAGTGATCATCTAATGACTCATCTGAATACTAACTCTCTCGACGAGACTCCATGCAAAATACCTCAAATCTTCATGTATGCAGCTTAACTCAAAAACAATAATCATACTTGTTTTTGCATTTTTATCAAACTGCTGGCAGCATCTGCCATGAAGACTTACAGATCTTTTAGCTGAATATGTGGGACAGCATACATTAATCATAATGATATTGAGTGGAGCGACAGATAGTCATATCAGCATTTACATAAACAAGTAGAACAGGATATGAATCAAAATGATGTACCATAAAGTATGGATGATGTCAGACAAAAAAATTACCACAATTGATGGAGAAATTGGAGTAAGTGACAATCAGTCTGAAAACTCTAACTGATTGTGTCTGAGGATGTTCATCTTTGGATGCTTTTCTTGGGTTTTTTTTAAATGTAAAAAGGGAGTGCTTTACCATTTGAAGATTTAGGATGTCTATATTTAAAGGGCAAGAGCTGATCTGTGAGAGTGCTATTGTAAAGTGTTCAGGGGATGAGAACCAATCTAATAACATTGGTAGGGATATAATGAATGCTGCATCACAACAGCTATATGCATAGTAATCTGAGCATGTTGTGTCACCTCTTACAGCTAATCTTCTTATAGTGAAAAAAGGAAGCAACAAGGATGCTGCTTAGCTGCAAAAAGAGGGAAAACGTAGTTGAAGAAATCAGACTCAGTGAATCATTTAAAAAAAAACTGTCTGTTAATCCATGTCTGTTTTTTTACCCTTATGTCTATACATCTGGCCTTTCCTGGCATATCCACATACTCCATTTCAAATGCATGGAAATTTTGGGTTGTCCTTCAGCATATCTCTTTGCTTCAGACTGAAGTATTTCAGTCATTATTGGCTGGATTACCAGGAAGAATTTTACAATAATGATAAAGTCCATGTGTTTTAGTGAAATCTGTTGTTACCTACTTAGTTTCAGGAAATTTAGTGACATTCATGGTTCAAATAACTTTTTTTTTTGCATTTTTAATTGTATTAACGAGTTCTTCAAGGCTTTTTGCTGGACATGTTCTATAAGATGAAGTTAAGGTTGTTTTCTTTTCCAAAACTAGTGAACCTGTCATAGGACTGGAAATAATGAGAAAAAAAAGAAATATGTCTGGCAGAAAACCCTGAAGACAAATTTGCTAGCAAGGCAACAGTCTGTCTACAATCTTGGTGAATGCATGACACAGCCTGTGAGGTGATATCTCTTACCATAATTCAGTGGTACTCAAACTGTTTGGCAGGCCCCACTAACTGGCATAAAGCCACTGTAGGTGGGAAGTGGATGACCAGAAGAAAAATAACAATGAAACTGAAGTGCATGAATATGATTATATAAAGCAAGAGTACTGATACCACAAGGTTATCCTTTTATTTCATTACATTTCAGCTTGGGCCCTTTTGATAAATAACTGATTTAAAATTATGGGGTGTGGGATGAACTTTTCAGCTTTGAAAATATTTGAGAACCACTGCATTAACCTAAATTCAACACTAACCAAAACTTTACCTAAAACCTAACATTAAAGCATAAGGCATATTGTTTTATGTGAACTGGGTGGGCCATGTAGGCATCATGTAGTATCATGCATGCAGACAGATATACAGTATTGCTAACAGTGGTGATTCCTGACCAAAGGCTGTTTTGTCCTATTTGTTATTTGAAAATGCAGCTACTTCATATACATTTCACAATAAAAACAATTTTGAAACATTATACAAGAAAAACACCCATTTACTCTGACAGAAATTCTGTAGTGTACTTCTGAAAGCAGAGGCCTTGTCGTGTGTACATTACTGTATTTATAAGATACAAAAGAATTTTAAATATTGCCATTGATCCACTGACAGCAACAGGGGGCAGCAGGCTAAGCAGAGACACCCAAACTTCCTTCTGTCCAGCTACCTCTTCTAGCTTTTCCGGGGGGACACCAAGGTGTTCCCAAGCCAGCCAAGGATATAATCTCTCCAGCGTGTCCTGGGTCTGCCCTGGGCCTCCTTCTGGTGGGACATTCCTGAAACACCTCACCTGGGAAGCACCCAAGATGGTCACCTGGTCAGATGCCCCAACCACCTTAGCTGGCTCCTTTTGATGTGGAGGATTAGTGGATCTACTCTGAGCCCCTCCCGGGTGTCCGAGATTTTCACCCTGTCTCTGAGGGAGAGCCCAGCTACCTTTGGGAGGAAACTTATTTCCTCTGCTTGTATCTATGACCTTGTCCTTTTGGCCACTACTCAGAGCTCATGATGATAAGGTGAGGGTAGAAATGTAGATTGCCTGGAAAAATGACAGCTTCAATTCACACTCAACTCTCTCTTCACCACAAAGGACTGGTACAGCATTCGCATCCCTGCTGACACTGCGCCAATCCGCCTGTCAATTTCATGCTCCCTCCTTCCTTCACTCAAGACACTGAGATACTTGAACTCCTTCGGTTTGGGCAGTGACTCCTCCCTGACCCAGAATGGGCACTGCACCCTTTTTTCTGGCTGAGAACCATGGTCTCTTGGACTTAGAGGTGCTAATCTTTATCCCAGCTACTTTGCACTCAGCTGAAAATCACCCCATGGCAAGCTGAAGGTCACTGCTTGATGAAGCTGGAAGAACCACATCATCTGCAAAAAGCAGGGAGGTGATCCCACGGCCACCAAAGTGGAAACCCTGCATCACTTGAAATTTCAAATTGAGAATGGTTTCAAGGAAGGAAAAGTAACTGGTGTAGTATTCGTTGATCTCTCAGCTGCCTAAGACACAGTAAACCACAGATGTCTCCTTTTTTTTTTTTTTAACTGTCTTTTTCAAAATTTTTCACAAACAAATAACATTTACACATTACACACACACACTGAATACCCTTGCATCATCTTTCAATTCAAATAAACATAATGAAATTGGACTAATTAACACATTAAGGAGGAAAATAAAATTCAAAATAAATTAAAAT
>VUQH01070820.1:0-15393 GCA_015106775.1 Etroplus canarensis | reverse complement strand
TGCTGTCTCCGTCTCCCTCCCCGTGTCAAGTACCTTCCCCCTTGGATTATTTCCCCCGGCTTTTCCTCCCGGGTGGTTTTTGGTTTTGGATTTATTTTCCTGTTTGGCAGAATAAAGCCTTTCTGAGTTATAAGCCTGTCTCTGCGGTACTGCATTGTGGGTCCACGCCACACCTCACCTAGCCTCAACACTCACCCGTGACAGTGGTCAAGATACCAGTAAGTTAAGAGAGCCTTAAAACAAAAGGATTTTAGGATTGCACTGTATGCAGATGATGATCATTTTTAATAGTCTGGAGGACTATGGCACAGCCTCACCTTGGGTCCTAGGGGACCTGGTTCTCCTGGTAAGCCAGGCTCCCCTCTGTCTCCCTATGCAGTAACAACAGAATGAAGTGCCATCAGTACAACAGTCAATCAGAAATAGAACCAACACTGATACTACTGATTTTATAAAGACTTACATTGTTCCCTTTAAGACCAGGCTCACCTCTTGGCCCTGTTGGACCCTCTTCACCCTGCCCAGTGGAGAAAAGACAATAGTTAGGTGTAAACTGGTGAGCAAATGTATTCACTGAAACAAACAGCATGTATTTTAATATGCCCGTGCCTTGCAATATATTTCCATAATACCTTCAAACATAAATATTCAGGCACATAATTTGTTTGCATCTCAAGAAACCAAGCTCTTGTATGTGTAATGTGTAGGTGGCCCTATACTTTTGTCTATGAAGTGTATATGTGGAACCATATCCCGAAACATAAAAGCCTGGTAATAGGGAACCCCTGTGAGGTTTTAGTTACATAGCAGAATTTTGCTATGGATTCTTGGTTTAAACACAAACACAGAGCCATAAAATAGTCAAAACTGGAAAATATCCATGTGACAAATTTTAATTGATTCAACAAAAACATAAAGCGAGCTATCATCAGCATAGCAAGTGACACAGTCAACCTGATGAATATAGTGCCATGAAGGAAGCAAGTAAAGGGTGACTATAACAGGCACAAGTAACACCATGATGTCAGAGTAGGACGTGTAGGACTTTCAACCCATCTAGAGGAAAGAATTAATATTATAACGACTCATCTTTTTACCTTCATCCCCGGAAATCCACGAGGGCCAGGGTCACCAGGTTTTCCTTCTTTACCCTAAGAAAAGAGTTCACCAATTCCATCATGTTCAGACTACATGTGTCCTAATAACTGCTGGCAGCAGTATGAAACAGCTAAAAGTAAAAAAGTTATCAGCACTTACAGGCTTACCATCAGGTCCCGGTGGCCCTTCTCTCCCTTTCTCCCCTCGGAAACCCTGTGGCATAAAAACACTCCATCACGACAAATAGGAATGTTCTTCTGAAACTAGTGCACAACAGCAGCTAGACCCTGGCATTATGGATGGCTAGATTGTGGTTAGGCCACCACTTCAGCCCACACCAAAATATCCCACCAACTCTTGGAGGGATTGCCAACATTAGGCCAACATTTGGCCTCAGAATGAGTGATCCCATAACATTAAATACTATCTTTCACAAATCCCAAGAAAAGCAACAAATGTTTGGAATCAATTACATATTTTTTTAATCCTCGCATTGCAAAAAACATAATTTCCCCCTGTTGGTTGGGGACATAGTGTGGGCCTTTCAGAAAACATACCAAGTTTGAAAAGATACAAATGAACATAAGGCTACACCCTTTTTTAAGCACTGTATGTTTAGGCAGCTCTACATTAAGGACACTTGGAGATTTCCAACATTTCCCTTGGTAAACAAATACTACTGTGACTCATTAACAGTGAGTCATTATAACCACACATCATTAGCGGGCATTAACAGTGGACTCAAGTCTCAATATGTATGTTTTTTAGAATGGGGGTCCAAATCCACATCAAATAAACTGGAAGTTTCCTAGCTTCCAACTGACGTGTTGCGGTTGCTTCTTCCTTTCCATATAGTATATACCACTGGAGATGGGTATGTAATGACCTCCAATGTAATCATACAGTGTAGAACTGATTATTATTGCATAAAAAAGCAAATAAAACACAAAAATTGTGAGTCTAAGCTTGTGGCACATTCTATATTTGTACATCCAAAAACTTAAAACATCTGACATAACACAATAATAACAAGTGGGGTTATATTATGATGACTGATCACACTCATCAGCATGCTCATAATCTAGCAATGGGGCTACTAACTGTATTTGCACAAGAGCCCTGGTGTTAAAACTGTAAGAAAAGCCAGAGAAAGGCAATCTATCAAAGGTCTTTGTATGTGTTACCATTCGTCCCGGCGGGCCCCGCTGCCCAGGTGGACCGACTACACAATTACAGTCCTCTTCTTCTGCCGTGGCTGTTCGATTCAGAGGACACTGAATATGCACAAACACATTTAGATTAATAGACTAGGTCACAGATGGCAAGCCCTCAGTGGTTAAACTTGTACTAGCAATCTGAGATTAAAATGTGTGAATTCACCCCTACCCTTTCATCATCCTGCGTATCATAGGAAAGACAAGACAAGAGAAAAAAAAAAGAATGGTTATCATTACCATAGACTCATACATGAGCTATATACAGCCTTTTAAGTACAAAGCCTTTGAAGTGGAGATGGAGGATGGTGAAAGTAGGGCTCTTACCACAGAGTAGATTTCACAAGCTGTTTCTCTCTCGCTCTGATGAGGATCACAGTACAAACGCAGCTTCTGAATCTCCACCTGAATCAAAAGAACATGGAAAATCTCATTATTTCAAACATACGTCATTTCAAAAAAAGAAAAATGCGCAGTTCTTTGATTGCTGAGCACACAGCTTTGATGTTTTCCTTATTTTGAAACCTACAAATGTCTTGTAAACTGTACTTGGTGTGATATCGGTGTTTTGAATCAAGTTCTCATGCTAGTATCTGATTGGTAGCTGGATGAATATAACATATCGCAAGCGTTGTCTAATAAAACAAAGTGGTGCGGACGTTCAGTCAACTACTCATGCTGCATATTTTACAAAGGGGTCTAGAACAAAAGCTAAATTTGTAGATACACGCAGTATGAGTATTAGTTTTCTTCTTGATAGCCCCACTATCGAAAAACACCCATGAAAAAGAAGTAAAACCTCTTTCATTGCTAACGTTTTACATATCAGTGCTTAATAAATCATCATCTTTCGAAACCACATTCTAAAATTGTGTAATTACAACCTCAGATCAACAGCATCATACAAACATATCAGGAAGTGTGTGAAACACAAAGTAACACCCATGACTCATTTACTTGTAGCCCCCAACCACCTTGAGCAGCAAGCCATGCACCATGAGGATTACTCCTCCCAACCATTCCAAGCCAACCATACCTTGTCTTTTTCTCACTGTAGTATCGTGAGCTTTACCAGTTAACCTGCCAACTGAGGCCTGCAGAGTCTGGCATGTAGCTTTTGAGTTTTTTGCGGTTTCTCTGAGCATTGCACGTTCCAACCTTGGGGTGAATTGGCTGGGACGTCCACTACTGGGAAGACCGTGAAATTGTAAAACACACACCTGAATGCTCCAGAGCACAAAATTGCCAGAACTTCTGCTTTAATAGTGGCGGTCACAGTGGCTGAAGATCAGTTAATCAGGTGCGTTTGATTATCAGCACCGGGCTGGATCCACTTAATCCCTATGGAAGCAGTTTTTCCACACGCTGCACCTACACTTTAGTTTAGTTTCTATTAATAAGGACATGATGTGTTATTGCTCATCTCAGATTGTATTTACCTCATTTTAAGACCTGTGATACATAATACCTAATTGAAAGAGGGTGTGCTTCCTTTTTCACATAACTGTATATGTGTTTGAATGGAATGAACAAAATGATAATAACCACTGGCAAGAGTGCTTTAAAGGAAGCTTGTTACCGTTTTCCTTCTTTCCTGTCATTTATTCACTGTTACAGTGTATATCCACATATTAGCTGTGGCCAAAGTTTAATGAGGTTAATGGACACACAAGTAAAACCTGCAAGCCAGAAACTCAGGCTTTCGACTGCTCCAATCACTCAGTTTCAGGCGATTTTTCTACTCTTTGCTCCATCAATGAGACCATTAAGAACGGGATGATTTCAGGAAGGGGATGAAAAGATATTCTTAACATGGCACGCAGCTCTGGTTGCCTGCTTATCACGAGCTGTCAATCAGAAGTTCACGGGCCTAAAAGCAGGGGGAAGGAAGCTAACATGACTTGTTTTATAGAGAGCATGAACTGAGAGGCTTCACCAAGACTCACTCTAAGATAGATAAGGAATAATTTGAACTGTGAAACATAACTCTCAGAAGGAAAAAGGTGGAGTGCCTACTCTGGACTGGGGATGAGCTGCAGCCCTAAGTGGACCAGTGCAAGCATTAGGGGGTCTTGTTCAGGTCGATTGGTGCTTTACTGGTCCAGCTGTTATTCTACATCCCTGCTCTCATCGGCAGTCAAGAACTGTGGGTGGTGATCTAAAGAATTAGACCACTGCATGGGACCACCAGGCATCATATCCTCCTAGAAGATCAGGAGGCAGTAGCTCGGGACAGTGACCTAAGACTGCTGCCCCTCCAACCTGGACAGGTGGCAGAACAGAATGTCAGTGAGGTAGTAACTCACCTGGATCACAGTCCATCACAACTGTATTGTGTGATGCGCAGAAAGAATGCGTTAAGTTTTCTTGCCATTGGTTGGCTGTATTGTACAAACAAATGAAAACTGAACTCCACTGAGGAGTCAAGGAGGCTCACAGTCATATCCAGAAAAACGGTCCTGGTTCTCGACTGGCCCTTACCCAGCTTATGAAATTATTAAGCCATAAATAAACCTAATGACAGGATTTGTGTATAGATGGCAGAGGTGCACACGCAAACACTCATTTTATGAACATCACAATCCAGACCAATAAAAAGCGTCCGTAAAATGACAAATGTGACCCTGAGCACAATTCAAGTGAAGACCCACTGAGTGACTGAGTCATCATACTGCAAGTTTCACTAAATTTTTACCAATACTTCAGAAGGCATAACTTTTCTTGTTAGCTGTGAATGGATGGCTGGTATAAGCCATCAGAACTTCAGCCGGATGGGCTAAAAATGTACAGAAGGAATCATGCAAAACTTCTCAAGTCCGGGGGGTTAGAAATTAGTGTAATATGGCTCCTTTAAGTTTTGCTTCAGTTCTTTATAAACTTCCTATTTGTGGCTACTATTCATAGCAAAAGCATATCCCATTCTATAATTAAGTTTGATGCAAGACAAGAGGTTTCAGTGTCCACATACTGAGTGCAAATAAAAAAATACTGCACTGAAATGAGGCATTGATGGGGTCTTCATCAGGAAAATGGTTCAAAATAATATATAAACTATTGCCATACATTAAAAATCAACTGCAGTCTGCTCAAATCAACTCATATTCTTTCAATCAAATGATCGGCTGCAGTGTAATTTATTAGCTGTATTTAGAATAATTCGATTTGTTACTCACCGGCACGGTGACGTCTGTTCCCCGCCTCTTAGACACCTGTGTTTTCCCATTGATGTAAATTGGTTCCACTGGTTTCACCGCGACTTCCTGGATCAGTTGATCATCAAGGAAAGTGGTGACATGGTGTAGCCTCACCAGGACTTTAATCTGATGCCATTTTCCATCATAAAGAGTCTAAGGGAGACGATGTAAATATGATAAAAACCGGGCTTTTTGTCAAGATTATCTGAAACATAAAGATGCATTAATTGGGAGGCTAAAGCACATCTTTGTTCAAGCTTCCATTCATAACTGAAATTGGATGTGAAAACAATTATTAACTTGTCAAACCTCCTCTCACTCAGCCTCCTGTTTCTGTTGGCAAGCCCTAAGTGTGTGCGTGAGCATGCATTTCATCGAATCTAATTTTGTCAGTAAGGCCAAAAACCTGTGTTCCTTAAATGTTCCGCAAATAGTTATGACACACCAGGTATTAAGACCAAGAATTGCTTCCTTTTTCCATCACAAGCTTTTTCAAGCCAAATGGGCAGAGAGACACAGAGCAGCTATTGTCTCATAGGGACCGAGCCTCAGCCGCCATTTCCAAACGACAAATCACAGGCTTCTAGCTCGTGCCACATCAAACCAAATCAAATCAAACATGTGCAAACGCAAATTCAGCATAATTATAACCCTGTTCAGCTCTCCACACTGAAGTCTAGGTGTGTGCAAGGACTGAGGGGAGTGGGTGCTTTTTAGAAACTCAACCTGGCGATTATTACCCGGCGCTGCCTTGGAAAATGAGGCATGCGCTCCAAGTACTACACATCCACCAACTCCTTCCCACCAGGGAAATGCAGCGGTTTAGAGTAGGAAACATTTTCTTTGAGCCTCCTCCTGGCAGCACGTTACATCTTCTCCGGTTCAGCACTCTATTGAAGCGAACAGGGAATGATGCTTAAATAGCTGCTAGTTTGGCTGCTCCGTGAGTCAGCCCAGTCAGACTCATTCAAAGGTACCGACATGAAGGGAAAGCAGAGATTGGAGGCGATGCTGCAATAATACAATGAGTCCTTTCACGGCTCACTATGCTCCTTATATTCTGCTGTGGTATTTATGTTTCACATATTCAAATAAATCATTTTATGGTACTCAGTGTTGTGGCCATATTAACAATGCTGCAGTAACATTTTTTTAAAGCTGCTAGAGGGCAGTCTAGAGGGATTTTTAAAGAAATAAGTGGTATGATGTCTCATCTTAATTTACTAATAAGCTGAGCTACATTTCCTCTATAGGAATTCCCTAAAGACGAAAAATCCTCCAAAGGAACCAGGCATTCCAAGGAAATTATTTCAATTCCACCCCAGATTATGCAAAACCCACCTGGCCAAATTTCATAAGACGTGGTGCATGGCTGAAGGAAGAATTGTTTAAAGCTTGGTGAAGATCCACGCAACATTTCTACGTTCCTAATGGCAACCAAAATCGCAAGACAGGGCATTGGTCTCGGCTGAGGATATTTCTCAAAAGCACACTTCAAGTTATTTTATGAATCTTAGCTTGATTTCATCTTTTTAAATTTTGTCTATATATATTTTATATAGTTTAGGAGGTTTCCAAAACAACTGCATTAACTGTTTAGGAATTACAGCCATTTTTATGCACAGCCCCTCCATTTTCCAAGGCTCAAAAGTAATGGGACAGCTGCCTGACAGATGAAGCCTGTTGCCTTGATATCCAATGACAACCTAAGCAGATAAAGATCTAGCCTTGATTTCAAGTGTTGAAGTTGCATTTGGTAGCTGCTAACTAAAATTCTCAATATGAGGTCTAAAGAAATATCAATACAAGTAAGGAAGCCATCATTAGGCTAAAAAACCTAATTATAATGATCAGAGAGATAGCAAAAACTTTAGAAGTGGCCAAAACAGCAATCTGGAACATTCTTAAAAAGAAGAAATACGCTGGCCTGCTCAGCAACACCAAAAGACCTGTGAGACTACAGAAGACAACTCAAGGGGCAAAGCCAAGTGGACAAGTCAAGAACACTGTCAAAGAGGTAGATCTATCATTGTTAAAGTCTACAATCAAGAAATGCCATCATAACTGTAAATACAGAGTGTTTACAACAAGGTGCAAACCCCTGGTTACATTCAAGAACATTGTTCTGAACCCAGTGGAGCATGCTTTATAGTTACTGAAGACAAAACTGAAGGCAGAGGGACCCACAAACAAGCAAGTGAAGGCCTCAGGCAGTCACTAACTGCAATTGGCTTTCATCCAAGTATGAAAAACAATCCTTAGATTTAAAATTGCATTAGTTTGTCCCATTGCTTTTGAGCCTCCGAAAATGGGGACTATGTATAAAAAATAGCGGTAATTCCTAAACAGTTCATTCAAGTCTTTTGTCAGACCCCTTGAAATACAGCTGAAAGTTTGCATTCCAGCCACATTTATTCTTGTTCAATTAAAAGTGTGGTGGTGTATAGAGGCAAAATTACAAAAAATGTGTCTTTGTCCCAAAACGTCTGGGCCTAACTGTAAATCACAGGTATCTGCATTTTCACTCTTACACTGGAAGCAGAGTATTTTTTGCCACATTAAACAAAGCCCATCAAAAAGGCAAGAAAAAATTGGGATGTAGCTGGGATAGGCTCAAGTGTCCCTGAATAGGATAAGTGGAAGAAGATGAATGAATGAATGAATGAATGAATGAATGAATGAATGAACACTCAATCCTAACACCAACCTGAAAGCCTGTTTTAAAGACGACTTTCTGCTCTTCTTCTGTCATACTGGTAGTGGTGAATGTGACAGTTTTGTCTTTTCCATTCAGTGTCACTGCAGCCTGGATCTCCTTATTCTTTGACAGCACCCTCCAAAGGTCAAAGGACAGCTTGCTAGAAGTCCCCTTCAGACGCAGAGTGGCTACAAACACATAGGATGGAGGGAGGCCTTCTGGGAAAATCTCCCTAGTTCAAAGATGAAGTAAAATAAACTTTTTTTTTTAAAAGAGTTCTCGACTTAGAATGACTGAAATCTAGCGACTGACACAGCATGTTACCTGGTATTCTCAGTAATGTCTGTGGAGGCGGTGAGGGCATAGGCTGTCTCAGAAACCAGAGAGCCAGGGATCTTCTTGGCCTTCTTCTGAATGTTCATGCCAACCATCAGCTCGAACCCTTTCTCATCACGGGATGCCACTGGAATTCGTGTGGGACAAACGGACTCTAGAAACACAAGGGTAATTTATTTAGAGAACTGAACTCAAATAGAAACGCTTATTTTGTTCTGGGTTAACTGTACTATATGTTGACCCAGTGATTCGTATTCTTGCAGATAACAACACGAGTCAAATAGACAAGTTGATTTTTCCGACCTTCGCAAAGCTTTTGCTCCATGGAGTCTCGTATACGGTCGATGGTGGTGTAATCTTCAGCATACAAGACGTAGGTGGATTGTGGTTTATTGGCGATGGATATCAGCTCCGAGGTGGTGATCTCACTGCCAACTCCCACAGCAAATACAGTGATACCCTGTGCCCGAGCCTCCACGCTGGCATCCACCTATAGAAATAAACGGGTATCTGTGGTGAGAATGAACCTACGACTGAGAGCTTGACTTAAAATAATGATTTTTTTTTTTTACAGTCCTACGAGGTCTATGCTATAAAAATATTTAATTTTGTTTTCTGTAGTTGTTTTACGAAGTCTTGGGGGGAGGGGGATGAACAACCTGACTGACTTTTGACCTTTTTCTAAAAAAGTATTTTTTTTTTATTTTTCTTCAAAACGTAGTGTTAGAAAAACTATGTCGACAAGAACCCCCGCTCTGTCAGTCAACTAGTTCAGTGCACGGGCTGGACGCATCCCCACTTTCATATTATCCTTTTGCCATAGCTAGCTTTAAAGGTGCTGTGGCACTTGGTTAGATTTGGGCATAAAATCCTATGGTTAAATTTAGGAAAATATGACCCAGTCAGTTCTTTGTATTGAATTAGGATCTAATGTTAGAACTAAAACCTTATTTATAATTGTCTCTAGAAAACAAAGAGAGAGAGAGAGAGAGAACAGGAGGGAGAGTGACAGAAGATCATAGATAAAGGTTAGGCGAAGGAGGCAGAGCCAGGAAGAGATACCCTGTCCTGGGGTTAAACTCTCCCCACACCGGACCTGGATTGATGCTCTGCCTCCCCCACTCCCTCATTCTCAGGAGAGAAGAGAGGCAAAAGAGATAACTGGATTAGTCTGTAGACGAGTTTGAGTGATAAGGGTAGTTTATGGTGGTTGGGGTTAGGAAATTATCTCGTTGACTCTCCTCTCTCCAGTCTGACGATCAGACTGGTTTGGAATAGAGAGCCAAAGGCAATGCACAGGCAGGTTATGTCACTTCACGGATCCCCTGCCTGTGTGCAACTCACCCATGAGCCAAATACCTAGCTATATTAAAGCTAAGCTAACTTGGTCAAATCTAAGCACTTTATTATTGAGTTTCGGTGAAGCTCTATCCAGTGAAGATTCAACATTTGACAGCCTCCACCATGGAATAGGTCAATGAGCGTACACGGTTAGGTGACCAGGTTAATCCCACACGGTAAGGCGTAGTCACATAAACACCTGTCATTAAGGTCAGGCACTAAAATCCTAGTGTTAGGGTTAGGATAAGATACCTGGTTGGTGTCACGGTTAGATTATGCATCCCGTCTGAAGTTAGGCACAGAGATCCTGTGATTAGGGTTAGGATAAGATATCAGGTTAGGGTTGGGGTAGGGTAGCTAGGGTTGTTAGAGGTCCCAGTTTGGCTGCCAGATGGCCTTTTTATGATCAAACTTCTAAAATCTGTTTACTCTGTGACCTAGGGCCACTCAGATACCCTTGATTCAGTTTCATTTAAGTGCTTCAATATGGCAAAGGAGCACTCACCACATCATCCTGAGATTTGCCATCAGTGACCACCACAGCGATGCGGTTCTTGACCAGGCTGCCCCGCTGGGTGGAAGAGAACACGTGGTCCACAGCAAACTTGATAGCCCTGCCCGTCTGCAAAATGAAATCATTATAAAAAAAATACTGATGATATAACAGAGAGAATTACAAAAGGCACGATGCTGTGTGCGGGACCGAGTGTGCGAATTGGTCTGTTCCCCGGGTGGTCTGTTCGGCAGCTTCCAGCTATTGCAAAAAGTTTTGTAAACATATTAAAATAGGTCTTTGTAAATGCAAAAGTTTAGTATCACAGCAGCCGAATTGTAAGGGAAACGTGCAATTTTGTTTCTTGCTTCCATCCTTGTGGTCTTGTTGTGTGGTCACGCTGCTGCAGATGCACCGGCGGCGAGCAGCACCATTTGACCTGCAGCGTGCAGTTTGCCTTTTTATAGAACACTTTATAGTTTATATTAAATTTTAGGAGTAACAGTGTGTTTTATTCGTTCACCATCTTTTTTTCACACAGAGGTCCCAGTCAGTCAGAAGGAGCTGGTCGCGCAGCAGCTGGTCATGAACCCTCAGTAGCTATGAACGCCGCCACCTGTGTCTTAAGTCATTCTGTACTCACTTCTTATTGCTTTTTTCTACTAACTTCATACTTTTTTCCTGATCATTTCATACGATAAACACTTCCAGTGAAGTCAGTACAAAATCCATTCCTTCCCCCACCCCTCCACCACTGTAACTCTGCAGCATCGCCCGCACATTGTACAGTTTTTAGCGTGTTACACTTTAATTTCCTCCTTCATTTAATTTCAATAAATTGCCTAAAGTCTTAATCCTTTTTCTTAGTGTTCTTGAAACCTCTCATGTGTGCAGTGTTGGGGAAAGTACCAATTACCTGGCTTCAGACTAAGCTGAACTCCAGACCTACCTAAGGAAGAAATCTGGCTTGGTTCACTAAAGCTACTCAAGCAGTTTGTAAAAAGAATGAATTTGACAATGTGCATGTGCTAAAAAAACTTACAAAAATGTGTATACCTCACTTTTCATGGGCGGAGTGCAGCACAGAGAAATGCCTGCCCTTTTGCTCATGCACTAAGCAAAGGTCAAGTGTGTGGTGGTGGCTGCCAGACGACTGCACTGTCAGCGGCAGTCAGGATCATACCGAAAGATGCTTTTCAAAGAAGACTCAATGCAATAGTAAAATAAAAAGAAATCCCTTCCTTTTACTTATGCTCACAACTTCAATTACTTCTGCAAATACTAATTTAGTTGATTTACATTATTACTGTAACAATATACTTTCTATACACGTAGATCACTACTCCCCAGCACTTTAGGGTGCGTACCTTCGGCTGCTCCCTTTATTTCTCCCCAAGGGGTCACCACAATTAGCCGCATTGGTAATTTGGCAGGGGTTTTACACTGGATGCCCTTCCTGACACAGCCCTCCATGCTTGTGTCCCCACTTGGACCTTTCGATTGTAAGGCGAATGCACCAGCCACTATGCCACTGGGAACACTAGTAAAAGATGAGTGTAATGAAAGAAAATGTGGATAATGGGTTTTTTGTTCTTTTATTCCTAAAAAAAAACAAATCGGGGAAAAAAGAATGTGTGGGTGTCAGAGTACTTTCCTTGGATGATGACTAAATCCTCCAAGAATATCTCCAAACTAAAAGCCTTCTGTTCTGCATTAAAGTGTGCTTTAAAGTTTAAACCTTTCCAAGGTTCTGCTTATATGGTTAAATACAGTACGCTATTACTAACCCTTTGAAAATGTCATTTTCCCTTTACTTTTAAATTCCTCAGTGAATTCATGTGACTTCACCGACTTAAAAGAGCTCTGTTATCTCAGAAAACCTGCAGTCATACCTGCAGTGCTATGGTCCCTTTACGCAGAAAATGATTCGCGCTGTACTGACAATTAGGTTGCGTGAATGGCCCAAAATGTGTGTTCCACTCGCAGTTTCACTCTATCCGCACATCATTTTTTGCACCCGCTCATTATCGTCATACTGTGTGTTCAAGTGCTCCCTGGATGATGCTGTCCAGAGCGCGTACCATGACGCACTGTGATGCACATTCGCGTGACCAATAGAAATGAAGAGTCCAGCTGAATAACAGGGAGCGGGCACGTGTATTACACGTGAAGGCGCAAAGGAAGCAGTCGGCCAACATCAATGCGAGTCAGCGTCTGCAGAAATGACACATACGCAAGACTACTATTGCAGAATTATTGTACTACTGCATTATTTTACATCTTGTGTCTTGTGCAACAGTATGGCCACTGACCAGCATGTTTAGAACTTGGACATAGATGAAGCAACTGATGCCAGATACATGTTTTATAGCTAAGTAGCAACTATTTGGTGGCTTTTACTGTAGAATGCTCACTGATTGTGAGAATAAGGATCATTTTCCCACATAAAGTGCTATTTAAAAGTCGTCAGCCACCACTTGTTGCTTTATATTGTGCTTCCAAGGAGCCAGACTTTCTTGTAATGTTTAAAGTGGCCTTGAGCAGCAGTTCTTCAGTTTTTCTGAAGGCCTCTGAAACTTTTTCTTTGGACGTTGACTGCTTTTTCACCCCTGTTCAGTCTAATCCTTGTATCGGACTATTTTCTTAGGAATGGTTTTTTTTGTTTGTTAAGCCACTTCACACTGCATCATTCAAAAAGGCACCTAACACAAGGGATGAACCAGTGTTGCCTCTACACCTACCAGACCAGCCCATTTGGCACTAACAACCATGCCACAGTCAAAGTCACCTAAACCACCTTTTCTTCCCCATTCTGATGCGCACTTTGAACTTCAACAGGTTGTCATCACCATGTCTATATGGCTAAATGCACTGAGTTGCTGCCTTGTGATTGGCTGATTAGATGTTTGTATTAATAAGAAGTTAAATAGGTGTACAGTATAAAGTGGCTGGTGAGTGGAGGACCTGTGAAGACGAAACATGCTTTCTTGCCTGTGTGTTTCCTCCCAAGTAAGAGATGCTCTTTATGGCCTGGATGAGGTCTGCTCCTCCCTGGTGTTTCCCCAGAGGAATCTCCAGTCGAGGTGTGTCACTGTATTGGATCACCGCCACCTACAGATGACACAGCAAAGCGTATTTTAATGGATTTGCATATGATTTTATTACAAGTCCTTCAATTCGTGCTCAGTAAAGCACAAGAATCATACTACCTGCGTGTAGTAGGAACTGATGTCGAACTGGCCGGTGATGTTGATGAGCCACTGCTTGGCCGTTTCAAAGTCTGAGAGGCCAACGCTCCACGAGCCGTCAACAATGAACACCAGGTCATTTACGGCTGTGCTGCAGCCTATATACGGATAGATCCACACACATACACACACATATCAACCCAAGGCAATTTACAGCACTGCACTCTCAAGAGGTCAGTTTGAAATCAATGATAATATCCATTACTGGTATTTCTCTATATTCTCTTGTAACAGTGTCAGTCATACCTGCTCTGACATCTTCTTCCTCTGCAGCCTCCAGTGCAGTCAGTAGTAACATTGCACTCCATACCAACCACAACAACATGGCTCTGTAGGAGAATAGTCCACCTCTGGCCAGTTCAACCTGACAAAAGAAGTTTAAAACACATCATTCATCCTGCCCATTTTAACCTGCCGAAGTGTAGGCAAACACACATTCACACTTACTGAACAGATTAACATTAAATGATGAACTGAACTACAGCATTTCAACCACGCCTAAATGGCATGCCAGCAAATCATCTCCAACCTGCCAGGGCACGGACTCTACAAGAACTCTGTCCTCTGCAGATTCATTAAGACCTGTGGGTTGTGAGTTGTAGCCACCAGTTCTAACACATTCCCCAAGACTATTGATTTCTGATGCAATCTGACAGCAGCAGCACGAGTAAAAGAGCATTCCAGAGGTGGTGATTCTTCAGAAGTAAAGATAAGTAAGGGTTCATCAACCTGTAAACAACCGGTACATACAGTACTATGCAAAAGTCTTGAACCACGCCTTATTTCTTTAGATTTTCCTTCCAAGGAAACAGATTAACTTGAATTTCTTTAAAGGGGCTTTGATCAATAGTTTCTTAGACTTTCTGGAGGTTTTCCAAAACAAATTTTTGGACATTGGCTGTTTTATTGCACTCATACTCAATCCAGTCCTTGTACCTGGCCATTTTCAGAGGAGTATTTTTAATGGAGGTGGCCAGGAGAGAGGTAAAAAAGTAAGTGTCTGCAGGCTCTGTCATGGTTTAGGGCTGCATTTCAGTCAGTGGTGTTGCAGATCTTGTCAAAATTGATTGAATTATGAACACAGAAAAATACCATCAGATTTTGATTCACTGTAATACCATCTGGAAAGCATCCCGAACACAATGCCAATGCAGTAAAAGACTACTCTGGACAGAAAAACATACAATGGAACACTATCAGCCATGGATTGGCCTCCCCAGAGTCCAGACCTCAACATTACTGAAGCAGTGAAACACCAGAAAAACAATGAAGTTAGTTAAAGTGAGCAAGACAACTGGGCAGAATACAAGGTGGGTGAGGCAGCGCGTACGTACTGGAGTGAGTGACTAACAGATTGGACTCAGGAGAAGGATTTGTGGAACAGGTAACAGGTGTGGAGCACAGGTGAAACCAACAAGCCCAGGCAAACAACAAAGAGATGGAAAATCTAACAAAGAAAGTAAGACAGACAGGAATACATAGGAACTAATGATTACAACATCTTCTTCTTCTTCTTCCTCTTTTTCTTTCAGCTGCTCCCATTAGGAGTCACCACAGAGGATCATCTGCCTCCATCTCATCCTATCCCTTGCATCCTCTTCCCTCACACCAACCCTCTGCATGTCCTCCTTCACTACATCCATCAACCTTCTCTGTGGTCTTCCTCTTCTCCTCTTGCCTGGCAGCTCCATCCTCAAAATCCTTTGTCCAGTATGTCCACTATCCCTCCTCTGCACATGTCCAAGCCATCTCAGCCTTGCCTCTCTGATTT
>VUQH01070814.1:0-14874 GCA_015106775.1 Etroplus canarensis | reverse complement strand
GGATAAACGCAGCCTTGGTCCAAAGTCCTCTTTTCAGATGAAAGTATATTTTGCATTTCATTTGGAAATCAAGGTCCCAGACTCTGGAGGAAGAGTGGAGAGGCACAGAATCCATGTTGCCTGAAGTGTAAACTTTCCACAGTCAGTGATGATTTGGGCTGACATGTCACCTGCTGGTGTTGGTCCACTGTGTTTCTGAAGTCCACAGTCAACGCATCCATCTACCAGCAAATTTTAGAGCACTTCATGCTTCCTTCTGCTGACAAGCTTTATGGAGATGCTGATTTCATTTTCCAGCAGGAGTCGGCACCTGCCCACACTGCCAAAAGGTACCAAAAGCTGGTTCAGTGACCATGGTGTTACTGTGCTTGATTGGCCAGCAAACTCGACTGACCTGAACCGCATAGAGAATCTATGGGGTATTGTCAAGAGGAAGATGAGAGACACCAGACCCAACAATGCAGATGACCTGAAGGCGGCTATCAAAGCAACCTGGGCTTCCATTACACCTGAGCAGTGCCACAGGCTGATTGCCTCCATGCCATGCCGCATTGATGCAGTAATTCATATAGAAGGAGGCCCAACCAAGTATTGAGTGCATAAAAAAGAACATACTTTTCAGAAGCCTGACATTTCTGTTTAAAATATCCTTTTTTATTGTCCTTATGTAAAATTCTAATTTTCTGAGACACTGAATTTTGGGGGTTTTATTATCTGTAAGCTGTAATCATCAAAATTTCAAGAAATAAAGGCTTGAAATATTTCACTCTATGTTTAATGAATCTATATAATATATGGATTTCACTTTCTGAAATGAGTGACAAAAAATATTGAACTTTTTCATGATATTCTAATTTTTTGAGATGTACCTGTATGGCTCAGTGTTTATTAGCCATACTAAGTAGAACCATCTTTTATTAAGGCAAATACAGCTGAAAATGTAGAGTAAATGTTCTTTTCAAATAAGACGGCTAGTGAATGTCAGTTTGTAAGGAGAGCTGCCATTATATCTCTAAAAAGGGGGGAGTTATTGGAATCATCAGCACCCCGCCGCAAATCCTTTGTTTCGTCACAATAGTGCAAAAACTGCTTGACACAGGATTCTGAATTTTGCCACAGTGGTGGACATCCATGAAATCTGGAACTGGTTAGAGTTTTAGCCATTTTGAAAATACAAATTTGCCACTAGGTGGAGTTATCCGTAATTAAAAATTTTTTTTTAGGCATATCTCTGTGACTATTCGTCCGATCTGCATGGAATGCAAACCAAATTGATCACGTGATCGTACACACTAACGGTAACACCATGTCATGTCTGCTGCTATTGTCTGCTTTTGCTGTCACTGAAATTGATTTAAAAAAATAAGAAAAGGCTCGCATTTTTAGCCGTATCTTCTGACTTTGTCTAATCTGCAAGAAATAAAAACCATTTCATATGCTTTAATGGTGACGCCAAGAAAACACTGCTGCTGCAAATCCCTCTTGTAAGCTCAATAATGCTAAAATTATTTGATGTAGGATTTTGAATTTTGGTACAGTGGCATCTCCATAAAATCTGGAACTCATTAGATTTTTAGCCAATTTGAAAATACGGATTTGACAGTAGGTGATGTTCTCTGCAATTTTTAAAAATATTTTTAGCCATATCTCTGTGTCAATTACTCTAGCTACACGAAACATGGCTCTGGAACAAAAACCAAATTGATTGTGGTACAAATACTTTCATGGTGAAACCATGTCATCACTGCTGCCATTGCACATCAAGTGGGGTCAGGTCAGTATTCATGAAGAAATTGGGACTTTTCGGGGATATATCCTTACTGGTCCCATGGCAACCATGGGGAGCTATTTTTCCTTGCCAGTTCATTGTAATTTTATTCATGCTTATGAAGATAATAGAAAGGAGATTTGGCTTTTCCATAAATATTTTTTTTACCTGCTAAGCAATACGTTCATTTCGAAGGTTTAAACTGGGTACAGGAAAACTGAAAGCTCATTCTCATTGCATGTGCAATGTAGGCTGCTACACATTAATTTAAGTTGGCACTTAAACAGGACTAAACTAGATTTGATTTAATAAATTCTTTTTGCAGGGGCAAATATTAAAATCAGATTTAGTTTAGCTTGTAATTATTCCACTTTAATTAGCGTTGAACATACATAATTTTGCACAGTGATGCTCATCCAAGAGAGGAGTAACACTGACAAGAACACATATTTAAGTGTAATATTGTATCTGATGACATTTAGGCAAAGTTAGCACAGTGACATGTTGCTGATTATAGCAGTGGTGAACATTTATCAGGCTGTTCATGCTTAGTGATCTCATATTCTCAAGTGTTTGCTTGATTTCTGTCAACTTTTCCACATTTTCTGTCATTAGTTTGTCTCTTAAAATAGGCCAGATTTCTTTCAGGTGTAGATCCAAAGGCATTCTTGATTATTTTTGTTATCGGTGAAGACCTCCTGCTACAGTTATCCTGATCAAAATAATTCAAATAATTGCTTAGATTGCCCAAAGTGCCCAATTTCACCCCTCAATAATCAAACAGCCTACGCTGGTAAAGTAAATTAATTATGTTGAGCTGAGGAATTTTTATTGAAGAACTCTTTTGAAAATTAATTAGGAGAACCTTTTAACAAAATTCCAGCTCCTGATTTTTATTAAGCTCTAAATTTTGCAATTTACAAAATTTACAAATTTACAAAATTGGTTAACAGTCTGTAGCCTTCTTAGTTTACCTTTTTCTTTCTTTTGTAGTTAGAGACTGGGCTTTCAAATGACAAAATGAAGAATTTGTCTATTGCATGCTGCATTTGTAAGCAGATTTCAAAATGAAGACCTCTCTTGCATCAGTTTTTAGAAATATTGCTGTTCTAAACAAATTTTTTCAGCTTTGAAAAACACTTCACTTTTTTGTGCATTAATACAAATAAATTATTTGATGGGAATAGCTATTTTTAATTTTGTGTTTTCATTTCAACTCAGCAACTGTTTTGTTTGCATGTAGATCATAAATTGTGCCTTTGGTATCCCATTCACAATACAGTGTATCTGAGCAGTGTTGTGAGCTGAGTATTATATAAGTGTGCATCTCACTACAGCTCACTGATATGTAGGTAGCCTAATAGTAGATGGCAGGGCTGGTTGTAGCCTGCAGTGTGAGGGTGGGCAGATAGAAAAAATAGGTTTGCAAGATGATGACTGGAAGTTAGAACAGCTGTCAGGCAACACACAAGTTGCTGGTTTCAGTCCGTGTTCTTTTCTCTCTTTGATTACGGTTTTTCTAATATACTTGATCTATGACAAAAACAAGCACAGCAGGAAAAATCTTGACTAAACTAATCTTTAGAGCACTAATTTGTTCCAACCAATATGTGGCAGCTATATGGTTTCTCGCAGGCTGAAGAACAGCAGACTCTGCAGGAATCAAGATCTGCAGATTTATTCTATAAAAGAACAGCACAGTTAGTTTTGGAGTTTAGAGACAGGCAGTAAAAGTACACAAGAATATAATAAATAACATTGCAACAAACATTTAATTGAAAACCTAATGCATGTACACAGGTTCTCTCTCACCATCCTGCAGCCATTTAGAAAAGTTACAAATAAATAAAATAAAGGAACAAAAGTCAGTAGAAGCAATATAGTGATGTACATAAATGAGAGGAAGGCAAGTGGAATGGTGAAGATGCAAGGAGTAGAAGTAGTGAAGGTGGATGAGTTTAAATACCTGGGATCAACCATCCAACATGCAGAGGGTAGGTGTGAGGAAAGAGGATGCAAGGGATAGGAGAAGATGGAGGCAGATGATCTTTTGTGGTGACCTCTAAAAGAAGAAGCAGAAGCAGAAATTTAATTGAAAATCTCACACACATTGAACGGACTTAATGGATTAGGGACCAGGGACCAGAACAGCAGAGTAATTATACACACACAGCCACTTTGTTAGGTACACCTATTTAACTTCATGTTAATGCAACTATCTAAGCATCCAATCTCATGGCAACAACTCAGTGCATCTAGACAAGTAAAGTTCTTAAAGTTCAGACTGAGATTGTGGAAGAAAGCTGGTTTAAGTAACTTTGAACATGGCATGCCAGATTGACTTGTTTGAGTATTTCAGAAACTTTCCTTCACAACCATCTTAAGGGTTTATAGAGAATGGTCCAAAAAAGAGAAAATATCCAGTGAGTGACAGATCTCTGGGTGAAAATGCCATCCTTTGACGACAGAGGTCAGAGGAGAATTGCCCGACTGCTCTGAGCTGATGGGAAGGCAACAGTAATGTCTTGAAATCTTGAAGGAGATGGGCTACAGCAGCAGAAAACCATGCTGGTTGCCACTCCTTTCAGCTAAGAACAGGAAACTGAAGCTACATTTCATAAGGGCTTACCAAAATTGTACAATAAAATATTGGAAAAAGCTGCCTAGCCTGATGATCTCAGAATTTGGCATAAACAGCATAAAAGCATGGATCAATGGTTCAGGCTGCTGCTGGTGTAATGCTATAGGAGGTATTTTCGTGGCACACTTTGAGCCCCTTGGTACCAATTGAGCATCATTTAAACACCACAGCTTATTGTTGCTGACCATGTCCATCCCTTTATGACCACCGTATACCCATCTTCTGATGGATGCTGCCAGCAGAATAATACGACATATCACAAAGCTCACATAATCTCAAATTGGTTTCTTGAACATGACAATGAGTTCACTGTACTCAAATGGTTTCCGCAATCACAAAATCTGAATAAAGTACCTTTGGGATGTGGAGGAAAGGGAGATTCACATCATGTCAATATGGACCAAAATCTCAGAGGAATGTTTCCAGCACTTTGTTTAATCTACCCCATGAAGAATTGAGGCAGTTCTTAAGCCAAAACGGGACCAACCCAGCACTAGTAAGGTGCACCTAATGAAGTGGTTAGTAAGTGTATATGTTTACTTTAAACATGGCTTAACTTGGCTTAATCAAAGAGGAGCAAGCATCACAATAAATCTAATCAGCACAAATGCTGTTAAAAAGGAACTATAAAATGGAATAAAAATACCATAAACAACACTTTGAATCATTTGTGTGAGCTTGAGCTTGTTAACTAGTGGAGCATGTGATTTTTATCTTTTTTTTTTTTTTTAAGCTGCAGATACGTGTGTGTGCTTTACTTGCTACCTTGATCAGATTTCACAGTTAAACATCTCTGTATGTTTCAAGAGAACTACAGTATATGCTTTTTCCAAATAATGTGTGTATGTAAAACATTCAGAGGGTTTGCAGTGTATGTGAATTTTAGGCTACCCACACAGTCATAAGTTTGAAATTGCACTCATGCACAGCATTTTCTATTCTACTTTTTTCACTGACTGAACAAAAACAAAAATCCTTTTTCTTAACTTATGATTGCCCACCCCTGCCATAGCTATTGTTGAGCTGGCCTGTGTAGATGGAGTGCTAACAATGATTATTGTGACAAAATGGTCTAGACTTCCCATAGAAAAAACGTTCAAAACAGCATTAATCTCTTATTGTTTGCCATCGCTCACTACACTGATTGATATTATATTTGTTTCTTGTGTTCCAGTTTCCCTGGTTAAACAGTCAGAATTTGACAATCATTTACATTACCTAACCAAGATGAATGGCTGCTTGCTGAAAAATGAAAACAAGCATAGTTTCCTTCCTATCACCTGCCAAACTGATGTCAGTTGTATAGAAAGAAAATTGCCTCAGGAAAAGTTAAAAAAAAAAATCTCTGAAAAGTTGTGTGCTTTTTGAAGATCTACTGAATGAACAGTGTATGCTCAGCCTTTGAAACTGCAGTGGCAACTGCAGTGAATGCAAGTTCAGTGTTTCACATTAGAGCTGCTTTCCTATTCTTGGAATCCTCATAACACATTTTTTCACAGAGGGAATAATTCAAGTGGTTTTTATAATTAACTCAGTACAGTGTCTCACAACTGGTGAGTACCAGATTCATAGTACTTTTGCATGTGTCAAAATTCTGTTTCTCTTTTCTAATATTGAACGAAAAACAAATAAAAATAAACTGACTACTGTGTTTAATATCATAGACAAAACCTCATCATGTGAATATTAATCTTATTTAGTACATAGTATTATTGCACAGAAGTCATTCAGCAAACTGTCAAGTAAAATATGAATATGAAAATATTTTAATCAAAAGCCCTTGTCTGGTTGAATTATTAACCTTTCTTCTAATGTGAATTTATGTTTTTTTGTTTTGTTTTTTTAATCAAATAATTAGCGAAGAACTAATGTTCAGATGTTTTGTCTGAATTACACACACACAAATATATATATATATGTATAGATTATCTGATACATAGACACTTTTTTAGTGTTTTTAGTCATTCCTAAGCCTTTTTTTTAAAATTATGCTTACTTGTGAAATGAGCTGGTTCCCCTTTTATCAAAAATCTTCAAAATGTGGTTATTACATCTCCCAGATTAAAATTGGGGGATCTTATGGTTTTACCTTGTCACGCCGCTAACTCGTCTGCCATATCCTCATCCACCATGTTCACATCTGCCATAGAGATTTGCAGTGTAATTGCAATAATTTATTACAGATTTTCAGTAGCTTCACAAACCTTGGTAGCTATATATCCCCAGAGGAGGAGTAGGTTGCTGTTTAATTTCAGCTCTCTAGCCTTAATATGAATGATTTTACAGGGAAAATTTTAAAACTGGTGAAATTTCATATGTCTAAGACAAATATCCCTTCACTGTCTACTTTTAGCTCATCCAGCTGAAGGACCATTCAGCTAATGCCATTGCAATGCGTCTGCCATCTGTTCATCTACCTGTCTGTCCATCAACAATTCACATAAATCTCCACTCCTCCTAGAGTATTGGTCAGATTTTAGTGAAACTTGCACACAATGATCTCCTAATGGGCCTTCATACAAATTGCACTCAAAGTCAAGGTCACATTTGTCCTTTCATGGGCATTTTTCAATTTTCAGTAGACTCACTATTCCTAAAAGTATTGGTAATGTTCATAAAATGACTGTTTGCTTGCACACCTCTGTCATCCATGCACTAATGCTGTCATCAGATTTATGGCATAATAATATCCTCAGCTCGCAACATTACACTGTTGCTGTTCCTACATTTGCTATTTTTATTATGAACTTTAATTGTTCTCTTCTTTTAGAGGGTAGGCCTACAGCTAATAGTGCTGCAACAGCAAGAAATATTTCTTTCCCACAGATATTACGTACCTCTTGTATCCTTTTAGATCGCGATGATCATTATCCTGTTGGTCATGAACATAGAGGAAGTGCTTGTATTGATCATATGTGGATTATTCCACAAAGGTGATACTGAGGGTTTTTCGTACGCAGCAGGCCTCACGTCTAGTTTGTTTTACTTTTTAACTACTTATAAACATTGTTACAATTGATCATATGCAATTGAACAGTCAGTATTTAGGTCAGTGTGGTAATCTATGCATCAATTTAGAGGCAAAAAATGAACGGTTGAACCATGCATTAATTACATTTAGATACAAATGTAACTATTTGTCGCTAATTCCATAATTTATCCATGTTTTAGCTGTTTAGCTTTTCTGCCTGTTGCCAATAAATGTTATGAGGTAGATATTATTCATTAACTGTCCCCCTGGCCTCCCTTCACTTTGCAAAAGTGTCCCCCAGGCAAAGTATGTTAAGTATTCCTGGTCCACATCATCTGCGCTCTGAACTTCACTATGAAAATGCAGTTTCGCTATTTGTCTCAGTGCAACATCAGAAAAAAAATCTAAACTCCTAAATGGTCTTCAGCAGCTGCAGGATATGAATCAAATCAAGTATGACCTCTTTACTATAAGTCATGGTATATGGAAAGCTCTGCCTCATCTCCCTTTCTTCAGCCCCTCGTATGACATTGAAAAATCTATCACTGAGTCTTAATTTGTCCAATATGGCATTCTTTTGCTCATACTTGGCAGTGCAGCAGGCATATGGTGTTATTTTACTTTTATCTATCTAAACTCATTTGTCATTTTGACGTCATCATAAAAGTGAAAACATTGTTTGGAGGGTTTTATCTCAGAGTATATCATATAAAAAAAAAGTTACATTAAACTTGATTACAGTAGGTCCATAATAATGACTAAAGAGTTGATGTGTTTGTATTTTAAAGTGATATTTTTATACATTTATGGATAAAGCTGAGAATTCAAGTAGCTGCAGGTTGTTGAACGTGCACAGTGTCAAATATTACTGTGTATAACTGGTAACTTTATCATAGAGTGGATCGATGTACTTGAGAAGGGGGCAAGTGAACATGCGAGTAAGGTGATCTATTTCAAAATAAACAAACATACCTACATACAAAAAGAACAGTTGACAGTGTGTGATCAATCACTTTTATGAATTATTTCATAGGAAGACATAAGCTTCCTGCTGTTTGGAAGTATGGCAGATGCCTGTCACTTATATACATCTGTTTGCATCCATTTTATTATCATGCTAATTGACCTAATAAGTATCGAAGAAGATTCAAAATATTCAGAGCTACCAAAGGCCAAAAACACAGAAAAATCATATTTTCTTATACAGTATACAATGGAATCATATTGCTATGTGAGCATATAATGATAACCAATCACACATCTCACTTACAAACTAGTAAACATGGGGGAGCAGTGGAAATCAATATTTTTATCACAGTTTTTTTTGCACATTTCACCCTAAATAAGTGAAGAGATAAAACCTTGTTGCGGTTGTTGCAAGCTGTCCCATTTCTATGAATACATTTGTACTTTGTCTAGCCTTTGATTCTGAGAAGTACATACACAAAATCCTAAATGTCACAGACATTATGTTTTCTTTTTTCTTCTCATGCTTCACTTTCAGTCCAGCCATTGCTTTTACCTGAAGGATCCCTGCAGACTCATAAATTTAAAAAGAAACAATTTTTTTCTAGTAGTCTTTCAGAAGCCTGTGTTTATGCTGAAAAAGCAAAGTAAACAAAAGGTCAAGCCTCACGTGGAGTGATTAAAAATAGACCAAGCCAGCTTGCTTTAATGTCAGACTCATGCAGCTGGAGATTTATTTAGTCAATTCAAAGGAGAGTTTAAAACTATTAGAATTACTTGCATTCCCAGTATTGTATGCCACTCTAATATAGCACAGGAGACTGTATACCTAGTAATGTTCTATTTTTTCTTTTTCTATTAACATATTTTAAACCTAAAGATTTATTTTTAGCTGACTGGAAAAAGTCTTCATACCGCTTTCTTCCCTCAGCAGCATGGAAATGCTGACTTACATATAAAGAGGTGTTTTTCTCTGCAATGATATGCTGCTGCTTTGCATGGAAAATCCTTTTAGGCACACTTTCTCTACCCCCTGCAAGCACAGTGTTTCCAGCACTGCAGAAGCAAATCTAAAACAAAAAAAAAACTTGTCCAAGAGTTTGAATTCAAAAGGTCTGACACACCAGAAAGAGAAAACCGCTTCATTTAGAGTACAAGTACAGATGCATTTTTTGACCATAGTGTGGCACCAGGCTGGTTGTATGATAAGATGTACAGTAGCTGATATTTACCTAAGAGCAGCACCACCACAAATAGTTTGCAGTCTATTTTCTGTAAAAAATATTGTGTATTTACATGTTTGTGTTCAAGTTCCTGTTGGCCTGGCACATCTCACATACAAATGGCTACCAGCCACTGCTGCACAAAAGTTTTTTATGATCATGTTCCAAATCTTGCATCAATTGCCGTAGCTTGAAGAGGGTGCTAATGGCCTTTCTGGATTGACTCCACAACCATTAAACATTTGTCATGTTTATGTGCTGGGATGTGATTAAAATGCTGAGAACTGTGCTCATTGTAGTGACTTTAATGCTTTGCAGTGTTTGGTAATCTAGATGATATTAGTGTATCTGTTTAAAGTAGAAAAAATGCACCTTCTGCTGCTGCCTTGTATTTTTCCTCAAGGGCTCGCCATAGCGGATTAATCTGCATTGGTAATTTAGCAGAGGTTTATTCCAGATGCCCATCCTGACGCAATCTTTCATGGCGAGAGGGGCTTGTGTCCCCACCTGGAATCAAATCAGGGACTTTTTGCTTGTAAAGCAAAAGTCAATATTATATAAATTTTTTAATATATATTTTTTTTCTTTATCAAAGTAAACTTTTTTCCCCTTCAACTTCATCCAAAGGCATTATTAAAATTGTTTTATTTTTAAAAACTCATGACTAAGGTCCCCGTAGTGTAGTGGTTTACACATTCGCCTTACAAGCGAAGTGTCCCTGGTTCAGTTCCAGGTTTGGGGAGAATACAAGGGGGCAACTGAAGGTACATTTCATTTCAAACTCATGACTAAGCATTAGCATGTTATTAGAATCAGAATCAGAATACTTTATTAATCCCAGGGGGAAAATTGCATCGTGTTACAGACTCTCAGTTATGTATAAATATATATAAATTTTAAAAGCAGAAAATGAAGATTAAAATAATAAACAAATAAACATGTGTGTATAAATTGCAAAATGTAACATAAGTAACTCCAAAGTTAACTATATACAATATGTACAAGATGCGATGATAAAGGAAACTGCTCAAGGTGTCACAGGGAGGAATTATATAGTTAAATGGCCACAGGTAGGAATGATCTCCTGTGGCGGACAATAAGAATTTTTTTGTTTGCTGCAGAACTACCTTTAACAGCAGTAACTTCAAATAATCGTTTTCTGCTTGAGTTTATCAGGCTCTCACTGATGATCAGTGAGTCAAGTACATTTGATTAGCAGCACCTGGCTGCTACTCAAACTTATTACTACTTATACTTATAAACTACTTATAATTCCAATGGAAGCAGCAAGGGTTTCATGCAGTATTTTAAAAAACTCTTTTCCACATGACTGTAGCTACTTTTACAAACTCTTAGACACGCCTACTCTAAAGAAGAGTAATGTGTACACCCTAAAAGAACTGGATAAAATATCTCATATTTCAATGATTAAATTACCAAAAAAGTTAGATTTTTAACTTGTGGCTAAAACTGTTCTTAAGTTTCCCCTGGGTTTAGAATAAATACAATCTCGGCTAGAACAGCTGTATACAAGCCAAAATGTGGGTGCTTGGTGAATGCTCTGCAGCATCTTGCCAATAGGGAGAAAGTCAGCAGTTAACAAAATATCAGTGTGCATTCTTTTTCCTCTTCTTTAATTTTTGTTTGCATATATTGCAGAAGAAGGAAATGTACTTTTAGTGAATTAAACAGTAAAATGTACAAATCACATTCTTTAAAATTTACAATCCAATTTTGCTTCTGGTTTTAATTATAATTGTTTAAGAAAAAGCTTACAATAATGTAATGAGTAACTTTCAATTTATGTAGTAAGGCTTAGAATATTTAATAAACGCTTTGTCCTATTCAATTTAGAATCTTGCTTTATTTAAGTTTCTAACCATTTCTGGTGAGCTGCTCTTGGGAGGGATATGTTAGGGTAGCCGTTAGAGCCCCATGAGTGTAAAATAATACAGGTCACGTATTACTGTTCTGAATGAATTTCAGACTGATGATGTTTTCAGCAGCACTGTGGGTTTGATTGAATGCCAAGAGATAAGTTAGAGGTTGTAGAAAGGTTGCAGTTATGATTTTGGAGGAGACGGCATAGCTCCTGCTAGTCTGAACCATAAATTGTCGACAGAGCTGCATTTTCTGCATTTTTGCAGCAGTATGTATGCTGGCCTGTTAGATCTTATTTTAGTTGCTGCTGGCATTTTCAGACTGTGCACGTCACTCTGTGTAAAACACTGTTTCATTTCAGAACTGATTATTTGTCTACTTTTAGTGAATGATTTATCTGTTTTCACTGATAATAAAGAAGTGGTATGAAGGCCTTTTATCAGACAAGATTTGATGTTTCATGAATTCTTACAATCGTTTTTGGTTGAAGTTGAAGTGAAGTGATCATTCACTTTACTTTTATTCAGTAATTTTTATTCCACTACAGCTTGTCTCCACTTTGGCTACTTGGCAATCTCAATTATAAAAGCTTTCCATTGCTCGTCGGCCATAATAGTGCTCGTGCACAGTATTATCCCCAGACTACACTGGATGGGAGTATCTAAGTGGACGATACAGTGCAGCATTAATGGCTCCCATTTTTTCATTACCTGCATGATTGCTATTGATCTACCAGAGGCTGTTTCAGGGGGCTTTGCAACTACAGAGTGCAAAGCTCTGTGTGCCAGCATAATACATTATGCCACCAAGACACACTTCATGACGTTTTATGCAGATACAGATTATTATAATTGATTGCAAGGGAATCGGGTTGAAATCTTTCTTTTTCTGTTTCAGAAGTTTTCCAAATGAAAGGATGAAAGGACTGATAAATGGAGAGGTGTATTCAAATATATCAAAAGAACAATAAATGCCTGAGGAGTCTTTGGTCAGCAGAATTTTACTGTTTGGGCTTCAGATGTGACTGGGTTTCACAAAGTTGATTGAATTTTAAATTCTGCTAACCTGTAACAATGCATCTAAATTGCTCTTCTATTAGGTTAACTGCCAAACTGACTTTAGGACCATGTACACCAACACAGAAATTCACAATTAGCACTGAAAATATAAGGGATTTAATTTGCATTTCCATCTGTTCTGCTTTAAATAGTTTTAAAATGTCACATTTATGTTAGTTCTCTAAACACTGAAAGGCAAAAATGAATATGCATTTTGGAATTCTCAGCAAGCTCACTTGGTTTTTTTTTTTTTATTTTCAGGAGGCTGTAGGGGAGAATGCAGGAGTACATGGCCCGACAGAGGACAGGAAGGAGAAGGTGCCCAGTCCCCATCTGAGCCAAATGGTGGTCCTCACTAACAGTGGGACGCTCTATGGGCTGGCTCAAAGGGTGGTGGCTACTGAGTCTCTGTAAGCATTTGCACACTATGTTATTACATTCTTTTTAAATAACTCACTATTTCAACAGCTAAAATGCAACACGGTCATAAAAAAAATGTGATTACATGTTACCTCATCTCCTGTCAGTGTTGGGTATTATGTCTCTGATATAGTTAAAAGAATACGCAGAGCAGTTTAATGTAGTGATTTTGACATTAGTGTTTGTTTTATGTCATCGCTTGTTTGTCCTGGCAATGTGATGTAACTTGACAGTTATGTTCATCAAAGCACTCTCTCTGATCAAGTTATAGAGGCTGCTTCTCGCTCACTGCCTCATGTCAAGATGGCAATAATGCCATTACGCAATTTTCCACAACCTGACCAGCAAAGATTTCTCTGTGAACACACACACACACACACACACACACATTGCAGGCAGAGTTATTTTAGAGCTCCTAAAATAATTTCTATCTTTCTTTCTAGAATTTGAATGTGTTTTAAATGTTCATAATCAGTCACTCAGTAACCAGTTTATTTTTCTGTTTATGTTTTGCCTGTTTGTCTTTCTCTGTCTTAGTCTCTTACATTCACACTACACTATGGTACCCTCATACTTAATTAGGTCAAGCTCTCATCAGTGCTGACAGCTCTTGGACCCTCAGAGGTCTGCACTGTACAACAATAGCTTCATAATGAAAATCAGTTTACCAAAGGTTCTGGCAACACTCTTGCCAAAAATGCTGAATAGGCTTAAACTCTCACAGAAATGTTTTCTTTTTTTGAGGCACACAATGAAGAACAATGAAAGTAAAAGAGCTATAATGTAGAGATGAAGGCAGTGTATTTTAGGTAAAGGAAAAGCTTACCTTGGGATGAGAAAACACACGTATTCTGAGAAAAATGGCATGCAATTATTAGTCCTTTTTTTTTCTAAAAAAAATTATTTTTTACCACCTCTGGCATGTTTCAAACACCATCTTGGGGACAAAAACATTAAAGTGGACATACCAATGATGTGTGGGAAAATCAAAGATAAAAGCTCAGCAAACTGACCATCTGTTGTTCATCCTTCTTGCTGCTGGTCAGGTGTTGTATTTATATAAGCGTGATTAGATCATTGCGAACTGCAATGTGTGCTTTTTTCCTTTACTTTTTTCCTGCACACCACACAATGTTGCTGAGGTAAACACAAGCTGTTACAGTTAACCTTGATGTGATTTTCATTGCTCCATGAAAAAACAAAACGTGCACTTAACTCATTCATTGAGTTCTGGTTGTATTCAATGCGGTACTTGAGATTTAGTGCAAATGAGTGTAAACTTAATAATACATTTTGATTTTTATGTAAAGACCTCTGTTTGAGTTTTGAAGTGATTAATATGTAAATTGCATGGACCGTAATGAAGCCTTGTGATTTTATTTTATTGTTGTTATTTTTTTTATCAATCCTTAATTACAACCCCAATTCCAGAAAAGTTGGCACGTTCTTTAAATTTGAACAAAATGAAAACTAAAAGACTTTCAAATCACATGAGTCAATATTTTATTCAAAACAGAATATAGATAACATAACAAATGTTCAAACTGGGAAAATTGTACACCTTTATCCACTAAATGAGCTCATTTCAAATTTGATGCCTGCTACAGGTCCCAAAAAAGTTGGCACAGAGGCAACAAATGGCTGAAAAAGCAAGAAAGTTAAAAAAGATTCAGCTGGGAGAACATCTAGCAAGTAATTAAGTTAATTGATGTCAGGTCTGTAACATGATTAACTATAAAAGGGATGTCTTAGAGAGGCAGAGTCTCTCAGAAGTAAAGATGGGCAGAGGCTCTCCAATCTGTGAAAGAGTGCGTAAAAAGATTGTGGAATACTTCAGAAACAATGTTCCTCAATGTCAAATTGCAAAGGCTTTGCAACTCTCATCATCTACAGTGCATAACTTCATCAAAAGATTCAGAGAAACTGGAGATGTCTCCGTGCATAAG
>VUQH01070810.1:0-14436 GCA_015106775.1 Etroplus canarensis | reverse complement strand
TTCTTCAGCAAGTTCTTCCCAGAAGTTTCCATAAATGTGTGGCACTTGTAGGCTGCTTTGCTTTCACTCTTCTGTCCAGTTCATCCAAAACCAGCTCGATAGGGTTCAGGTCTGGAGACTGCGTGTCTTGGTATTGTGGGACTAGGTTTTGTTTAATTCTAGGATGTTTGGTTTTCCTTTTTTCTATCTCGTTCTTGTTTCTTTCCAGTTTGGTTGCATCCCCTTTGCTGTGTGCCTTATATTTTACTTCATTGTTCCTGCCCCAGCTCATGTTTAGTTATTGGTTCTTTGTGTCTTCCTCATGTTTTCCAGTATTCAGCCTCCTTGTCTCTAGTCTCGGTGTGTTGGTTCATGTTTCCCTTGAGTCCTTGTATTTATTATCTTTGTACTGTGTCTGTTCCTTGTTATCCTGGGTTCAAGGCTTGATCTACCTCCACTGCTGCAGAAAAGCTTTAGGTTTTTAACCTATTGCTTGTTCCCCGAAAAAGGCCTTTTTGTATAATTCTGAAATGTACATTATTTTTCAGATTTAGGTAACTTTACTTTTTTTTAACCTCTGGCAGTTCATCACTTAACTTTGTGCCATTTCAAGCTATTCATTGGACTTGAACTGCTTGAATTTTAATAAAAAAGTGGAAAATTGGGATGTTCTAAAACTTTTGACCAGTAGTGTAAATATTACTGTTCATCAAATTATGTCATATCTGCCAGTCTGATGGTTTAGCATGTGTTACTGTTGTGCTGGACAGTAATAAAATGTTTTTTTTTTAATATTTTCATCTTTCATCTTGTGTTCATACAGTAACACAACAAAAACATATACAGTACTGTGCAAAAGTCTTGAGCCCACCCTCATTTATTTAGGGTTTGCTTTAAAGGACCCAGACTTTCTTGTGATTTTTATGCCTCCACCGCAGAGGCATTATGGTTTCAGGTTGTCCGTCCATACAGCCGTTACAAATCTTGTTTCCACTACAGGAGCTGACTTGTTTTCTGGATCTTTACCAACCTTTGTGTGGTTAACAGATAAAATGTGTAGAACATCTGATAAAATTAAACTTGTGGGATCAAAGGTCAAGGTCACACGATCAGATTTAAGGTGGAGACTTGCTGGTCAAGTTCGAGGCACCTCATTTAAAGTGGTCTAGAGCAATAGTTCTCCAGGTTTTCTGAAGATCTTTAAGAGTTTTTTTTTTCATTTTCAGTCCATGTAAAAAGTTTAAAGAAACTGGACAAGTGGAGTACAAAAGAAATAATCGGCCTAAAAAACTATCTACAGCAGATGAACAGTATCTGAAAGTCATGTTCTTAAGACATAGAAAAACATGCCAGAAAGACCTGACGCAGGACCCGGGAGATGCATTGGCCTTTCAGTTGATCCATCCTCTGTTCTCTGAAGCCTCATCAGAAATGGTCTCAGTGAAAGGGTGGCTGTCAAGAAGCCATTCTTAAGGAAGGTAAAGAGGGAGAAAAGGCTGACGTATGCCAAATTATATAAGAACTGAACTGAAAATCAGTGGCAACAGGTCTTATGGCGTGATGAATGGACCTCAGCATTATTGAGGCAGTGTGGGATCATCTTGACAGGGAACGAAACAAAAAGCAGCCAACAGTCAAAGAAGAGCTTTGGAATGTCTTTCAAGAAGCCTGGGGAACTATCCCTGAAGACAAAGAAATGACAAGAAAGCTTGCCTAAGAGAGTTCAGGCTGCAGTGAAGAATAAAGGTGGTCATACCAAATATTGACTTTTAAGCTTGTTAAAACTGTACAAACTGCTTTTGCCTTATGTACTGTATTTCCATTTATGGTTGTGCATGTTTCAATAAATCTTTGCACATATTTCCCATTTTCTTAGCAAAATATAAAGAAATGAGGGTTGGCTTTTGCACAGTACTGAAAAACCTCAAAACTTTCCATACAGTTATGGAAATAAACAGCACAGTTGCAAGAGAATTGCTACTGGCTGGTGATGACAAAAGATTTATTGCAGAATTGTTGTCCTGGATTGCATTAAAATTCTGAAATTTCTTTTGGGATTAATAAAATACCTATCTATGTAAAATGAACACAATATCAGCAGGTGTCAAACCTTTGACCCCTGCAATAAGGTGATCCAGTGGCTCTGTGATACTATGTTGGGTATTTTGATGGCATCATTTGGGTCCAGGATTCTCACAGTAAAGCCCATCGGGCCTTGGTAACTTTTTGTGCAGCCTTGTACTACTGTACATTCCTTTAAAAAAAACCAGACTCCTGTTATACTGTCATAGTTTTTTCCTGCACACAAAAATGTTGGTACCCCCAGAGGTTTTTCTTTTCTGAAAAAGAAAACCTCAATAATAGTAATAAGTGTATTTTTAACAATTGTTTTTAGGTTGTTTTTTTCCTTCAAACATAAACTATACTGACAGTCAATGAAAATGCACCTTTACCCTGCTTTGCACAGTTGTTACACTTTCCAGAGTAGGGTCCAAGTGATGTGAATTATATACTCAGATGGTGACCACAAGGTGTCCTTGCAGACAGGCTCCAAGCAAAGCTGAAAAAACATTTTTATCCACGGTGTCTGTATAATGACAGCCTTAGAAACCTCTTCCTCTTCCTCTTCCGATGGGAGTGGTCTCCTCCAGAACGACCCCCATCTGTAGGAGACGAGGGGTTACTGGGTGGTTTGAGTATCACAATGATGGGAATTATAGCCTTCACAGTCATTTCAGTTTAACACGATTTTGTACCAACAGGTAAGAGAGCACTCTCCACCACCATTATCAAATCACCAAATGAGGGACTATTTTTTGGAAGAATGTTCATTCATTCAACAGACTTCCAGAGACTTGCAGGATCAATGCCAAGATGTAGGGTCCAACGTAACCAATGGCCTCATAGCCTGGGGAAATTAAAATGCATGATGGGCAAGTTGATTAATGAGCCATTTTGATTAGTGACACCGTTTCCTGTGATGCAGACTGCCTATTTAGATCATTTAAAGAAAAGTGGTCTTATTTTCTTGTTACACTGCATCAAAAAATTAAGCTGAGAAGACGCAAAGATAATAGCTGCCTGTGCAGACTTTGTTTTTGTCACATTTCTTGTAAACTTGCTACAGACTGACATTAGCCCTCCCACAGGAGTGAGTCTAAAGAATTTACTACATGCATTTTCAAGATACCAATTAGTTTTATGATACAGATTACAATATAAAATTTGTTGTATTTTTGTTACAGATTAATCTAGCAGTATATGAAGTAATTAAATGGCCTCGTGCAGTTTTACTGTGGGCCAGTAAACCTGCACAAGAGGCCAATAAAAGGCTGATGCAGTGGGCCCCCTAGTCTGGTGTCTCAACACCTGGCTAACACTTTATGTTGGTCTTCTGTTATCTATCAGTGTATGTAGTTACCTGGTAATTACGGGCCTTATGTCAGGCTCTTAAAATGTGTCCCACTCTTTTTAGACACAAGTATTAAAATGACCACAGGCAGAGTTTTCCAACTCCAAGATAGTTTTATTATTTTGTTGTGAATTTCCAACAGAACTCATGCAAGACTTTTGAACAAGAAAATAAATCCTGCTGCAGTATGATAAATGATGCAGTACTCTAGCCGGCCAAATACACAGAAGGCCTCTCCCAATATGGGGCTGATTACTTTAACCCCCCTTTCAGCATCTCTAAAAGCTCAAGTATCTCTCATGAGAACTTTGGTCCATTTCTTTGCCCAGTGGAGTGCATAAAGAAAAGTGAAAGCAAGAAACTCTTTCTGGTGACTGAACATTTAGTATCACAAATCTAAAAAAAATAAAGTGGTTAAGACTACACTGCAACATCAAGTACCAATTCCTATGTCTGTGCAAACTTTCTGTGCCAGCATCAGCAGTGAATTGAACCCTTACCCCAAAAGTGACGTGTAGGAGCCCAACCATCGACAACCTGACAGCCATTCAGAACAGTCAGCTTCAGCTACAGGGAGGATCTGTTCACCCTTTTTTACCCTCACAAATTCTTCTCAAATAAATGACAAAGCTTGATTAAAATTAACAAAATTAATCCTACAGTCAGTTAACTACGCTAATGAGTTAACAGTAAGGGGGAGAAGCTGACAGGTGTAAATCTATCATTTCTGTGACAAAGAAACTTAGTTTAAACTACAGAAAACACTAAGTACTAGGTGTTCATGTTTCTCTAGTTTTGACTTTTTCAAAACAAAGAACCAGGACATCTGCACACTTCAAAGCCAATATTACCCCTGTATGTTTTCCTTTTCTACTTTCATTAAATATAAACTGAATTATTGGGAGCAAAATTACAGTTTCATCAAGAAATATTTTAAGTGACACAAAATACAGCAAATGGTATTCTCAGGTTAAAGTGCAATTAAAAGGAGACATTTCAGGATAGCGTCATTTTTGTAGAGTCACTCTCCAGAGCGACAGCAGGCTCTGAAACCACACTGCAGGTTCTGGCAGCCGCTGGCCGTGTCTGCATGGGGACCTGCAGAAAAACACCACACAGTGGTCATCTACTGACCTGCAACCCACTTGGCAAGTGGAACAAATAATTCAATACACATCCCAATATCCACACCATTCAATATTTAATATATGGAATAAAATCAACTTTAAGTTACAGAAAGTTCTGACAGTGAAGGCATCAAGGTACTGTAATGCCTACTTACCTTCCCCCTCAGCAGCATCGGTTACTTACACTTGGACACACGCTATGCGAGTGGGGTTATTAATATTTGTTATAGTTGCCACACACTGTAACAGCACCATGACATCTTATACAGTATATTATTAACACAGGCCTGTATCCAAACACCATACTAGATCAGGAGCATGCAGCATTTTAGGTTAAACTTGTGTTACCGTTGATGTTGTCGCAGTAATAGAAGTGCTCATCATTGAGGGAGGGACAGGCTGACACCAGTTCCTGCAGTCCCACCTCGGTGATGAAAAGGCAGCCAGACAAGTTGAGATGCTCCAGCACGGGAAGCCCTCCACGCTGAGACAGAGCCCTGGAACACACACACAGTGCAGAGCAACCTCACTACAGGCAGAACATGCAGACTAACAGTGAGACATCTAGATGCACACTGACAATCCAGTCTTAGCCTAATAAGGGCTGTACTGTTGACTATAACAGCTGTAATGTACAACACCTGAAATGAATGATGAGCTACATGACAAGTACATCTACATTTTTCAGTGCATTTAGACAAGTAAAACTCATACTGAATCGACAGAGAAGCACTTAAAATATTTACTACCCACAACAGTATAGTGGTTTGATTTTTAACCTTACGACGTGTGTGCGGTCCTGAAGACTAACTTTAACACAGAAAAAGCCTTTTTCAGTACCCTTGGACATGTTTAAGTGCATGTCTGTGAAAAGACTGTCCATTGCAAAAGCATCATAAATGTGCACGTTTACAGACATGTTGTTCAGATCAAAACAGAGAAGTCTAAATATGAAGACCTGCTGGGTCAGAACAATCTGGTTTTTGTGTTGTGCAGATTGGATGAATAATCACAGAAATACAGCTAAAAATGTGCATTTCTGACACTTGCAGACGTCTATCACTGTGCCAAAATTCAAAATCCGGCATCATAGTTTTTGTGCTCTCGCAATGACACAAAGGATTTGCGGCGGCTCTGGTTCCATCATATCATATCCCTGCTTTTTGGGGATATAATGAATAAATACAGAAGCCAATTCAAACCTAGAATTGACTCAAATCTATTACTTTATGTATTTCATGGCATATTTAGTCAGTGGTCATTTATTTATTTATTTAATTCTTGCAGTCTCTGTCCTCTGTACAGTTGAGGAATCACGCTATTTAGTATAAAATAAATGTTTTTTGATTCAATAAGATCAATGCATTAACTTTACCTCAGGCCCAAATCAGTGACTTGATAGCATCCAGACAGACTGAGAAACCTCAGTGAGCGATTCGTTTCTGACTGTTCAGTCCTGTTTTCAGGCTGCAGACACTGCAGGCTCCCAAATGAGGAGCATTTAGTCCGAAATTCTGCAGTGCTGTCTCTGGTCACGCCTGACTCACACTCGGGCCCAGTTAAAGTCCTGAGGGCCATGTCACTAGTGCAGCAGGTTGAGTGACCACAGAGCACTTCCCCAGACATGGCGTACTGCTGATGCAAATACGAGGCATCTGAGCCAGTCCTGTGCCCACGCCTCCTGCTCCTCCTGCAACAGCACGACCCTCCAAGAAGCTGCGTTTCAACAAAGCTCCCTGTCTCAGTGAGAGACAACCCACCACGACGGCTCCACTCTGCAGCGTCCTCTATATCAGCAAGGTCCAAAGAGTCCAGGACCCACACTTGTGTGGGCGTGCAGGCAGCGCCCCAGCGGCCAGTCCCCTGCTTGAAAATGAGGGCCTGCTTTCGCCCCACTGGATGCAGGTTTCTCTCATCCATGAGTGTGATGGGAACTGGGGAACTCTTAAGAAGCTTGGCTCGCCTGTCTGAACATTTGTCAGTGGAAGAAATGAGGTCGCCCAGGCCAACAGATAGTTTCTTCAGGGTGTGATCAGTGATCTTCTCACACCCCGACAAGTCCAGGTGCTCCAGGGAGTGGCAGGCTCCGAGAGATGACCAGCTGAAAGGGAAAGGACACATGCTGAGATTTCTGTACATAAACTTCATAATCAGAAATGAGTTGGTGGCATTTCATTTTTAATATTCACCTGTCAAATGCAAAGTCTGTAACATCAGTCTGGGTCAGGTCTAGATGAGTAATATTGGGGCAAAGACTGAGGATTTGACGCACCTGGAAAACAAAAACAAAACAAAACAAATGAATCTTCCTAATCTCTGATACAACGCTAGTACAATGGCGAAATAAAGGTTTGCGTTCGACATACCATTTTACTTGAGACTGTAGAGCTGTATGCCAGAACAATAGACTTTACAGAGTGACCCACAGCTGGAAGAAGGTTCTGGATAATCCCATTCAGGAGCCTCTTCTCTCGCTTAGCAGTGCTTATTGCCAGAGAGCCCTCTGTATGGCCCGACACATCTGATGAAACGATGAACAGGAACATGCGTGATACAATACTCTTCTTTACACTGACAGAATAGAGTACTAGTAGAGAGTACAGTAGACATGTGGCATACTATTAAGACTTAAATAACAATTAAGAGGCGGCAAACTGTTAAAAGGCAAATATAGGTGATTGGCTTCACCATAAAGGTATGTGAGTAAATGTGGGATGTCTTGGTTAAAGATCTTATTCAAAATGTTTAGATTTTTAATAACTTAATTTATTACTCAATATCAAAAGGATAACTAAACTGAAACTATAAAAGTACAGGACAAAGCCAGTCACTCCATGACTTTCGATATCAGTCTTAATGAAGACATATCTTTTACACAGTCTGCATACAACCATAAACCTCTTTTACAGCTCAGCAGTAAATCTCGGTCCCCACTGAACACGTCACGTACAACCAGTGCTCCAAAAGTGCCCAAACTGAATGAGTCACGTCTGCAAAACAGTGACACAGCGCTCATATCTACTGGAAGCTGTCTACTCTGCAAGCAGGTCTTCAGCTTGTTTGTTTAAAAAAAAAAAAAGACAGCAGTGAAGACAGCCATAAATGCCACATATTTTATTCTAATGTAATGTCTGTATACCTCCTTTTTTTTTTAAACAGCATTAGCTGCATTTGGCAGACCAATTACAGCACTTAGTTATAAATTTAATGCATAGTTGATATTTATGTGATATTTTACCCTTTTACTAATGTCAAGAATCATTTTGACTGGCTGTTCCCTGTTTTAAACAGAGTATTTTACTGTTATGTTGACTATTCCACAGGCTCATTAACATAAAGGGCTGCTAAAGTTCAACCTCACTTCCAAACTAAATGGCAACGGTGACACTGACTAAAGTAGTTTTGTTTACCAGGAATTTTTTTTAACAAATAAAGCATTCAGTGTGAACTGGCCTCAATGCTGTCAAGTTTTAGTAACAGTGGGGTTTATGGTTTTAAAGGCACACATTGGTGATTTAAAATCTTGACAAATGGAGGTAAAATGGAGAGGAAACTATTACAGTATATCTCAAATGATGCCTTTTAGGCAGCTTGTGTCTGAAACATTGCAGCTGTTTGTGCTTTAAATATCGCTTTAGTTGCCAACAGATGTGAGCCCTTTACCAAGACAAAACCTCACCAGACTCATCAACATCAGCATCCTCATCCCATTCCTGATAGGCACGGCCCTCATTCTGCCGACTCTTCACCCACTCCTCATCCGGCTCCTGGTCAAGATCCCCAGGGGGGCCACTATAATAATCACCTACATTAGAGATACAAAAATTCAGTGGCGCACCACCACAACACACTCAAATGGATTCAGTTAAATCTTCACTAGTCTGTGAAACTGCAGCCTACCTCTGGCCCAGCGCACAGGGTAAAGGTGCCTCCACAAAGAGCCCGTCTTGGCGAGCTCTGACCAGGAGCTGCATACTTGATTGCAGCGACACAGATCTTCAGGGCCCAAATAATGGAACAGCCGCAACATAATTTCTGTGGGGAGCTGGGAGATGTGGGTGGAAGAATTCCTGTTCTTTTCCAGTTCTGGGGAAGAAAACCAAATTGCTTTGCTCGCTTGTGGCTCAAATACCAAAACGATGAAGTGTACATTTTACAAATGTCTACTACTTTCCAAGACAATGCATCCTTTCATGAACCCATTTAACATTATACTGGTTATAAATTCTACATAGGCCCATTACCAAGGAGATATTTTTCAGCATGAAATGTGAAAGGATAAATAGTATGGCTAACTGGGTAAATTCCATTTTGCTGCCTGAGTTTCAGGCTGCCAGTGCTCTTTAAGCTGACTTAGTAACATAGTAACATAGTAACATAGTAACATCTAAATAGATCAAATAATTAGTAATGCATTAATGCATTTTTAATTCAACATAACATCCCAAATAACCAGAGCTAAAAGTGATATTTTTATATTTTGACCCCCAGTAGGAACGGATGTAAATAAAATGAACAAATAAAAAGCTTATTTATTTATAACTTATTAATCAAGTCAAATTCTTTATCAACTCCTAATTAATTTTATATGTGGAGAAATAATATTATTATTGTTGTTATTACTAAGATTATGAATGGCTGTAATGGCAAAAATAAAGTAATTACTTAAAAAAAGCCATTAAATACACAAAAACAAAGTGATTTATTTGACAGCAATTACTTCTGTACTTACTTTTATATCACATCCCTGTTTAGTTGCCTTTTTTAAATTAAATAATAGTTACCTGTATACATTTCTGTATTTTTCATGTTGCATTTGTCACAATTTTTTTTTGTGACACCATTTTTTCCCCCCAATTTCTTTATGCAAATAATGTGTAACGAGGTCCACCTGGATCATGAACATTAATGGTTCCCTCTAGTTAAGAGATTGCAAGAGGTACTTAAGTAATGTAGCTGTAAATAAAACTGTAAAATAATAATATATAAATAACTGATCAATAAATTGACCAAAACCAGAAAATTAAATGAGATAAATTGAGAGAAACAAAAATCAAGATAAACAAAAACAGAATCAAATCAAAACAATTTAGGTCACCTTTAATACTTCTTATTAATAATTTTGATGCATACTACTTACAGGTTGAACAATGTATTTATTTTTGGCAGTTTTGGTCCCTTATGTTCAATATAGATGGACAAAAATATTTGCTTGTATTTCATGCCTTTCCTACAGTCAATCAAGACCTATACCTTCATGACGCATAACAGCAGTGGTACAATGAACACTGAGGTTAGTGCATACGTAAAACCTACAGCTGATAAGTACACTCACTCACCATAATCTGTCTTCTCATGATCAGCATATTTGAAGGCCTTTTGCAGCTCCTCTGCCTGGCTCCACAAACTGAAGCCCTTCAGGACCTCAGCGGCACAGTCCCATTGCTGTTGGTTGCAGTGCTGCGCTATCACTTGTTTCTTGATGTCCTTGAGCTCCTCATAGGTGAAGTACTGCATAAGCATAGGCTGAAACACCTGCAACGAATCTCCTCGGTTTACAAACAGCTAGCGACAGACCAATACACTGGGACATGAACACGTTTTTTTAAAACAACTCTCAGTGTATTTTATGTTTTTACCTTTGTTGTTTATGGATGTAATTTAGTCTTACCCATTACGTGGGACATCAGTTAATTAAAGCATGTTTATATTGAAAAACAAAGAAATTTGATCATCTTATACCTCTTCTTCTTCCTTCATGTGGGGCAGAAAGTCCTGTGTGAAAGCTTCTAGTCTCTCCTTCAGCTGCTGGGCATAGTTAAGCTGCTCATATTCACTCTAAAAAACACACAGCAATGATTAATTCGTGGTCTGTGTCTGAAATCCCTCCCCTGCTAAGTCCCTCCGCCCTTTATTGAGAAATAAATTCAGATTTTGCGTCATCATTAACAGCTGAGTTGAGCAACGGTTACTTTTGCATCTATAAAATGTGACACACTGTGAAGTTGACAGTAACCAATGTGCACGGAAGCCACTATTTTCTTTTCATAGGGAATTTTTAGATTCATAATTATAGAAACAAACTTGCAGAAGATGGATTATTAGACTAAATATTCTGAACAGAAATGAGGGGACTTTATTATAATCCAAATATTTAGGACGGTACTGCTTATCCCAGGAGACACATTTCTCCTTGGGACCGAAAGCAGGATTTCTGCTCAAAGCAACAAAAATGTTCCTGTTTTACAAACTGGCAGCGGAAGTTGAGATTTACACAACTGCATCATTCTGGAAAGCCCTTTTTTGGGTTTGCCTATGGCTTGTGAGAGAACAATAACTCTTGTCTCCAAATAAGCAGAGTACAAAAACAACCCTGCCTCTATCCCAAATAGTTCACTCTCCTAACTTCTGCATCTGGCCTTTTTCTACATGAAATCTGAAGTTGCAACTCTAAAGAACTGTGACAAAACTGGATGCAATGAAGCTCTTACTACTCTACTACTTCACATATAAAAGAAGTGTAGTATAATTTCATGTCTTTACTAGTAACATGTTTTTTTTCCTGGCTTAGAAAGGGAGTTGACTGCACACTTAAGCATGACCGGTCCTCTTACAGTAAAAGCATTGATTGTTGTTACTTTTGACACAAAATTAAAACGCTGTCTGGTCTTTCAGACCATTTGATAGACCAAGTGCCCACAACGCACAAGTAAGAAAAAAACAACAACAAACAATTAACCACTGTAGTTAAAAATATTATCAACATGTGTCATGCTCTGACGAAGGCCACAAGGCTGAAACATGTTTTGATGATATGGCCAAAATAAAATAGTGAAATTGAGATTTGGCAACACCTTTGAGTACTCAACATTGGAGTTTTATGACTCTGATTTAGTGCAACAGATGAATGCATTGAGAAAGCACATCCTCTACAAACATAAAAATTGCAAAGAAACAGCATTGTAAATTTTGGACTTTAAACTGCATTTTTAGCATTATTTTTAGCTTTCTTCCTGACAGAGACATCACCCATGTCCTGGCATACAACGCCAAAGTAAGCAAGTAATAAGACAAACCATTAAATGACTAAAGTCAGAATGTTTTTTGTTTTTTAGTATTCTGTAAAATAACTTAAAAGTTCCTGACTTTTTACTATTCAACTATTACAGTGAGTCCAAGGTTAAAACAATAAACACATTAGGACATTTTCGGTGATAAACAGAACATTTGTGCTTAAGTTACAGGACAAAGTTTTCTAATTTTAAATATTTACAATATTGTTAAAGTTAAATAAAGATTGTACTTATTAAGTTTATTCCTTAAAGTCATACTACTGCGGTTCTTTGATTTACTACTGCAACATTTCTTTATAATGTAGAAAAACTGATCTGTATTGTTGAAACTGCCCTTTATTCTCTTAAGACCTCTCAGGGATTAAATGTGTAGTTGAACTTCTAAACACCAGAAGAAAGGGGAACAGTATGGACGTGTTTGTTTGGGGTTTTGTTTTTAAACAACAGTTTTACTGATACCTCCCACTTCAGATCACAATGTTATGTGCCTCACAGCATAAAATGGGTTTGACACCCCTGCTCTACAGAGACAGAATTAGTTATTAAAAATAAGTTATTTATTATAATGATGGTGGTTTTGCTTTGGTTCTGGTTTAACATCGTTGAAGAGATGCCAGAAATGTTTCTATTCAGAAAAGAAACCTTTACATGAATATATGGAAAAGTGCAGCTCTTAAGTCACTGCATGTACTGTAATCTCTGTGTGGCTAACATGACACTTAAACTAATAACAGAGTAGTACCCAATCATTGAGCATCATGCATCTGCTGAGCTTTGCAGACCACCTGTATATTTTCCCCCCCCAAGTACGCCAATATTTTCCTTCTAACCCATTTTTAAAGTTGCAACAAGTGTACTTTCAGGTCACAGCATGACAATGAATATCATATAATAAAAAAAATGCATATTTACCTTGATGTTGTGCAACCCTTTCTCAAAGAGGGACAACATCTCTGAAAGTTTGTTGTCAGAATGCACATTATACACTGTGCAGCAACGCTGTTGCAAAAGCCCAATAATGTACTCATTCTCAATTTGCTCATGCATCTTGAACTCCTTAAAGGTGGCACACAGGGACTGAAGAAATGAACGGAAATCATTGTTGTTGGAGAAGTTGGTTTTGGACAGCTGTGGGAAAAAAAAAAAACAAATAAAACCCATGAGCAGCGGTGGGAAAAAGTTCACAACTTAATTACTTGTGTCAAAGTATAGATACTCCTGGTCAAATATTACTCTAATGCAAGTGAAAGATGACCAGTCAAATTACTGCTAAAGTACTTGCTCTTAAAATACTTAAGTATCCACAGTACATGTCAAAAATCTTAATACATATTTTCATCATGCATGAGTGCAGTAAAGAATACATGGGCGTATGCTCAACTAAGCTGTTTCTTTAGAAAACATGTACTATATTTAACTCACATGTTACAGATCTGCAGCTACAAAATAATAACAGGAACAATAACAGAACAGTCCAAAATAGCTGACTACAAAATATATCAGCCAGACTTTACTCAGTGTAAAAACATTACAATTTTTTGAATTCTCACTCCTGATACTACTCAAACTACCTTTGTTTTCTGTATCCATGATGGTAGCACCAAACTTACACTAAACATAAAAGAAAAAGGCCTCTGTGACAAGTTTCTCTATGCTGTTCTGATGACCTATGTAGTCAGACCCTCTAATACACTCAGATAAAGACTACATAGAGCTATAAAGCAGCAAGTCTTCCAAAGTAGGCACTAGGATACTCATAGTGTATGAAAATGATGGGTACATCAATTTTATTGTTCTATCCACCTTGATATTGATGCCTTCGGCTGCTCCCTTGTATTTTCTATGAGGGGTCACTACAGCAGATTAGTCTGTATCAGTAATTTGGCAGAGGTTTTATGCTAGATGCAGTTCCTGAAGCTTTATAGTGAGAGGGGCTTGTGTTCTGACTTGGAATCAAACCAGGGACCTCTCGCTTGTAAGCCGAATGAGTGAACCACTACAGTACTTAATACATGATCCTAAACCAGGGCACCTATTTTTACTTTTCTGATTTGTAGTCTAAATCAAATTTGGATGTAAACTAAACCTACATATGAACTTAATTTTAATGTTTGTTCTTTATTTGGTCTCTGACCATTAAACACCACAGGGCTACATCTGAAAGAACAAAAACTAAAACTGTCCCATACAGACATCTAAACATTAATTTAACAGAATAATGACTGTAATCTGTCATATTCACCCATGTCTTAATGACAGAGCTGTGATACTCAAACTCACACAGTCAGCGTCTTTGCTGACTTTCCTTACTGGCTTCAAGTAGACTGAACTTTATTAATATGGTAGTTCTTTTCCAGCATGTACACATTCATACAGAACTTTTAATACCATAACTACTGTACCGCCGTTTTATCTGTAGCAACTGTGCTGAACTGCTTCATATTTTTCAAATATAATTTATTTAGTAAAAATCAGCCACTTTGGCACCAGTAGACTAACTGATGTTTGTGATTGGTCAGTAGCTGGATTGATAAACCCTGGGTTATCACATGAGAACCACCTACATGTGACCGCTTATCACAGATTTTAGGTTAAGTGAAGCTGGGTAACAGAAACAGTTCCTGAGTATCTCAAACTTGCTTCAGACTTGAAAAAAAAAACTTTAAAAAGAAATATAAAATTAAAACTAATTAAAGAAAGCAAAACTGTGATAACTCTGGTAGAGTCAAGAGGTAAGATGTTTGTCTTTCAAACATTGTGTAGTGAAAGTAGCAAGTCCCCCCCCCCCAAAAAAAAAAAAAAAAAAAAAAAACCCAAAAAAAAAAAACATAAAAAAAAAAATGAA
>VUQH01070807.1:1618-15434 GCA_015106775.1 Etroplus canarensis | reverse complement strand
GATCAAGGCTGTAGAATTAGTCGTTTTCTTATTTCAAGTTCAAGGTGGTCTGCTTCCACCATCTGCCCCGTTCAAGGCTCAACTGTGACAGAACATGAAAATTAATGCAAGCTACTGGGTTGAAGGCTTTATCCTAAGTTCCTCACAGAAACATCAGTGGACTAATTTTTAGTTTTGGTGGTCACAGTAACCTCCTTCTCCAAGACACACACACACATACACACAAGCGCCTTCCTCCCGGCAAACTGAACGGGCATGACACTGTGGCCATGTTTAAAGATGTAATTTTCTGGTTCCTTTGGTGTTTAGAATTTGTCTGGAAAGCAGAATTTGATGTTTCCTCAAATGATGATACAGAAGCACACTCATTTTAACTGAAGATAATTTTTCAGACATGAGTAACTTTAAATTTGTCATCTTTGCATGACACGCTCTGGGATAATTTGACATTTTCTAGGGGAATCCAATTCTGAGACAGCTTTTATGCTTCACTGAATCACTTTGCTTTTTTTTCCCTCCTTCTTTCTATTCCGCTGCGCTTCTTCTTTGAGAATTCCAGTGTTCTTCCCCTTCAGCGAGAGGCAATCTACAGGGTTAATAAGCATCAGCAGCTGCTGCAGCGGAATCGATAACTCGATAGAATTTGGTCAAGACAAAACAAGGTGGCCTCCAGCTGTGGTGCATCTCAGGTGATCGAATCTGATGTGTTTTATTACAAGTCCTGGCATACTGCTCCACAGGGCCAGAAGGATTCCCCATAATTCCCCAAGACAAATGCTATCTGTTGGTGAGCTGATAAGATGGTCTCACCTGCACCTTAAATCAGTGGTCACTCCAGCTTAAGGTCACAGCTGTGCCAACTGTCCACAAGTTAGATAGAAAAAAATACTTTCCAAAAAATCTTCTAAAACAATTAATTTACCCAGTTTTACTCAGTGTATGTTGCAGTAAATAAAATAATAAAAACAGATTTGAAGTTAAACACCCAGTGAAAAGGGGTTAAAAATAAATGTAGAACTATAAAAATAAATGAAGTGTACGTATACTGTACAAGCACACGTACAAGAAAAATCATCCAATTTTTTTATTTGATACACAGCAACATTCATTCAGTCATAAGTCCACCTTAGTCTTCTGGAAGCATTAATTGTAGGAGAAAGGACATCAGATCCTGTCTTGAACCAGTGTCTTTTTTTTTACATTTTATTTAGACCACAGAGGAGGTTCATGGATGTAGTGAAGGAGGACATGAAGAGGGTTGGAGTAACAGAAGAGAATGCAAGGTATAGGGTGAGATGGAGGCAGATGATCTGCTGTGGCGACCTCTAACAGGAGCAGCTGAAAGAATAAAAAAAGAGATCCATTTTATTCATTTTTTTTCATTTTATATTCAAGCTGTGTGTTCATTTGCTGTGTGGTTTACTCTTAGAGAAGAGATCCATTTAATTTGTTGCATGGGTGATGGATCCTATCAGGAGTCCTGAAAAGTGATACACACCAGTTTTAAAATGTCAGTTTTAGCGTCAAACTGCCAGTTGTGAAAAAAGAGCAGTCCATCGCAGTGTACACGAGCAAGCAAATCACATTTATGGACAGCAGTAAACTAACCTGATACATAGTAGCCAACACAAACTGCTTAGTTGGATCGAGGCCTGAAACGTGACCCCGCAAATGAATGCGTTATAGCCATGCTGCACTGGGTGGGAGATAATGTACCTTGAAATCAAACTGGGAAAAGGTGGTTTTGGGTTCAAATACACGCTTAACTACAGGGTGGCATTATGTAGCAGGAAGGATGTTTATCCTCTGAAAAAAACAAATGGCTCATAATTTCTCAGCTGCTTCATGGACTATGCACTCTGGTCAAGTGTTGCAGCAGATTTGCATTACATTGGACTAATTTGACTTACTTTGGTCATTTGAGTATGATTATTGAATTCTGTAAAATCTTCACATTACCATAAATAATGAAGTAAAGGACCCTCATGCATCCAGCTGACGTTCTTTTCTCCCAAAGGTAAAAAAAAATATGCATACAGCTTCTTCATGTGTTTTAATCTGACAGCATGGGGCTCTTAGCAGGCATCATCATGTACAATTTGGGAGTGAGACAAGCCTCGCTATTGCAGTAACCCAGCGTGCCACTGCACTGATACTGAAGCATACTTCATACTGTACATGTTGAGTCGGTGCCAGTGACTTTGACAGAACAGCAGTGTTTGACACCCTGACAAAGAGAACAGGCTGTTATTTCCCACTGAGCTGCTCCTTTCTAATGGAAAATAAATACATAAATAAATAAATATATAAGTAAATAAAACAAAAAATGCAGTTGATTCCAACCTAGGTAATGAGAATTCTTCTTCATTGTTAATCTTTGCAGTGTCTGCGAGAAATACTAAACTGAAATTGTTTTAAATCTAACGGCACAGAACAGTCCTTTTTAATACACTTTGTCTTTTTGAATCACACCATTGGTTGTATTTATGAAATGCCAATTGTATTCAGGCAGATGGATGAATAGGTTTAATTTTTAGTCCCTAGCTGCGCAGTGCTGGTTTAAATCTGTACCTTCAGGGTAATAATTCAGTCTGGGTGCTGACAGGCACAGACAGATCCTTTGATTTTCACCCTGTTTCATTTCCCCCTGCTCATATTCCAATTAACCAATCCTGGGTTCACCTACACTGTGGGACAGGGGTTGTAAATTATGTCTGTCCAATACATCACACAAAATGAACATTGAGAGCAAAGATTGATAATTCACCCATCACTAACAAAAGACAAAGAATAAAACAGATGCCAGAATGCAACATTTGGAAAACATCTCATTTCATTTCTAATCTCAACATAAGCATAATGCGGGATCAAGTGACAGCAGCCTGTGGCTGCGTGAGGCACAAAACCGCTTCACAAATACGGACAGGATTAGGGCAATTTTATCACTAAGAAAAGCAAGCACAGATTTATGTAAACATGAAGTCAACTATTCAGGAAGCAATAAAAGCAGAAGAATCTAATCAGTGATGAGCCATGACCTGTTTAACACTAAATTTAGAAGAGTAATTTCTCCAAAACTGGGATTAGCATCTCTATTTTATTGTCCACACATCCATTCAGCAGGGTCTTTGACCTTGGAAGGATTTTTTTTCAATGAAAATGCTTCTCAAGATATTACATTTTAGGGTTATTTATCCCATATTACTCTACATACAGTGTAATTATAACATAATAATTATGCTGCTGACAGATAGTATATTTAGATGAGAATGTTGCACAAGTTGTGCACTTTATAAATATGAAAGCTTAGTGGTTTGTGTGTACGTTTTTTCTTTATAATTTGGAGTCGTTCATAAGTAACTAAATATCAGATTAAAAAGCAATGTTTCAACATGCTCTCTGCTTTAACATTTAGAGTTTGTATATATATATATATATATTTATGTGTGTGTATATATATATATATATATATATATATACACATATACACCTGTAACACCACCCAGCTGTGATGTCACTGGGAACTGATACACCTTGTTTATCAGTATAGAGTGCGTCCCTGCATCGCTGAAGCAAAGTAAGATGCTATCACTACCACCACCAGCACTGTGTCTTTTCATTTTAATCTCCTGAGACTTGAATTCTTGTTTGGAATTCATGGGATACAGTGATACTAAGTTGAGCAGAATTAAATATAAGGTGCAGAAAAGTCAAATATAATGCCCCCATTCAAGGATACAGGGTCTCAGGAGGATAAAACCCCTAGTTGTATTAGGCTAACCCCTGACTGCATTGTGTTCCAGCACTGATGCATCTAACAGAGCTGATTGCAGCCATTCAAGACGATACTTGCAATTCTAGCAGATGTAGTCCAGAGAGCTACTTCTAGCTACAGCTGAAATCTGCTGCAGCACATCACTTAAAATACCACTAAGTGTATTATTTTAATGGAAGCTATGTCAGGTACTAATTTCATTTTACTTTGTGCAATACAGAAATTCATTTCATTTCAAGTTGCAGAATCTAGTGCTTTTTAAGAATAAAAAATGAAGAAGTCTTTATTGTCATTATGCATTCACATAACAATATTTCCCTTGGTAGCTTTCATCTTAAAGAATTAAAAAACCACAGTATAAAAACAAACACGTAATAATAAACATTTTGCTCAACTGATGGAAAAAGATGAAAATCTCCAAGGTGCAGGGTCCATGCGCAGGGTCTGTGTGTTTTGTGTCATCTGTACTGTGCTCTCTGGCCAGCATTTTGTTGTCTTGTCCTCGTTTCCTGTTTTGTCTTCCTGGTTGTCTTCCCAGTTGTCCACCTTCCTTATGTATCCAGTCCTTCAGTGTTATCTCCCTTTATCCACCCAGGTCTGATGCCCATTCCAGCCTGAGAGTGGACGTTCTGTTTTGTAACCTTTTGGACTGTGTCTCATTGTGCTCTCGTCTAAATGAAGCCCAGTTTAAGGTTACCCGTCTGTCTCTGAGTCCTGCATTGGGTCCACGCCTCCATATCATGGCAAGCCATGACAGTTTTCATCTCAGTTTGCATGTTAACAGGTTAAAGCCACGAAAGGCGTTGATGTCAACAAACAGCTTTGTGACGCTGTTAAATCCCCGGCGGATCCGAACAGTCTCTGCTGAGAGGTCTTGCACAAATGTTATCTTGGCCCCGTTGTATGTGATGTCTTGTCACCTTGATTCCCGATAAACAAACTCCTTCTCATGAAATTTCAGGAAGTGGATGAGGATTGCTCTGCTCTGGTTGGGCTTCGCAGATGCCAGTGTCTGGTGTACCCGCACCAGGGTGAATGTTTTATAAGGATTTAGTCCCAGCCATCATGGTAGCATGCCGTTAAAAAAGACAAAGAGTGGTTGTTGGCCCTCGGCTCCTTCACGTATGCCAAGCTAGTGGAGGTTTTTTCTTCTGCCCCTATTTTCAAGGTCATCGGTTTTGGATTCCAGATAGGCAATTCGTTTGATGGCTGAGTTTAGTGCGGCATCTGTTTTAACCGTTGCGTCTTCTGTGTCACTTATACACCATTCAGCTTCATCAATACGTGCTGTGTTAGACGTAACATCTCGTTTTATTTCTGTTACCTTGCTTTCCAATGCAGACATCGAGTTTGCCATGTCAGTTAGAGTGTTTATGTTGTCCAATTTTGCTCCGAAGTCTGCCCGGAGTGGCTTCAACTCATTCAAATCGTCTGCCACACCAGCCATGCTGTTTGCGCTAGCTTCTCCACTAACGTTACCTGGTGAACTTGGCGGAGTTATTTTAGTGGTATTTCTGCATCCCTGAGTAATTATGTCACTCCGTTTGGTTGCAGGGGGTTTTGGCATATCAGCATGGAGGTTTAACTTTTAAAGTTAGTGCTATTTATTTGGGAGTTTAAATTAAATTGTGCACGATTGTACGGCGCTTTCTCGCTAGGCTGCCAGGCTATAATTATGTCAGTAAGTTATCAGAACATTAGGCTTTGTTACTTGCTAATTTAGTGGAATTAATACCAACTAAATATCACTGTTAGGCTCTCCCAGAGTTCTCTCCACTGACTGAATTCCCATCAGAGGTTCACTTTTTGTTTTACTGTAACTTTCTGTCTCCCTCCCACTTCACATTCCTATCAATTTGTACATCCCCAAAAAGTGGGGTTATGATGGAATCCTCAAATGCTGGTGCCACAAATCCTTTGTGACAGACCTCCAGGAGGTCTGGAAGTGAGATAGATTTTCAGGCATTGTGAATCATTACCTGTAATTATTTTTTAAAATATTTTTAGCTATACTGTAGCTCTGTAATTAGTCATCCAGTCTGCACAAAATAAAAATCAAATTCATCGTGAGATGCTGCACATTTATGGTGACACCCTGTAATTTCTGCCACCACTGCTGTCTGCTGGTGCCGCTGCTAAAATTGGTTAAAAAAAATTTAAAAAAATGCACATTTTCAGCCGTATCTACGTGACCATTCATCCAATCTGCATGAAGCAAAAAACCAAAGTGATCATGGGTTAATACACTTTCGTGATGGCACCATGAAAGTCAGAGAGTAAATATCCCTGGTCATATCTCTGGCTCACGCCTTCTCTTTATGAGGTGCATCCAATTAGGCTACATTCACACTGCAGGTCAGTTCCAATTTTTTTTGCTGAGCTCTGATTTCTTTGCATGCTCTTTCACATTATAATTTAAATTCAACCGCCATCAGACTCCAGTGTGAACAGCCTCCGGCCCTAAAGTGACCCGCGTGCGCAGAAGAAGGAGTGACGTTACACACAGCATGCTGTGTTTATGGAAGTAAATATGGATGCTACTCATGCCAGCATGTGAGTCAAACCTCACTTTCTTTCCACTGACTAGCTCCATCAATGGCATCTGCCATGCTTGTTTGGTCCATTGTTTACATTTGATCTTGCTGCATCTCGTCTCCTCTAGTGCAGAATTAAGTCGGATGAAATGTGACATGACTGTTCAGACCAAGGTCGCTTTGAAAAACATCAGATACGCATCTGATTTAGGACCACATACACCTGTATGAAAGGAACCTGAAACTTATTTGAAAAAATTGGGTTTGTGCTGTTCAGGCTGTCAAAAAAAAAATCACATATGGGTGAAAAAATTCAGATTAGGCCACTTTTGCCTGCAGTATGAACGCAGCCTTAGATGAAAGGTGGCATAAAGAGTAGGTGAATAGAACTAAAATTACTGGTTTCAGACAGAGGATTAACTAAGGAGTTGCACCCAGGCCCAGTATAAGATGAATAAGGAATATACTGAATAGCTACTCTACTTGAGTTAAATTCCATCAAGTTTATAAACAATTGCATGGTGGTTTCCCTTTTCCCCCACTACCACAATTTTGTAAGTCTGAACACTATCAGACACAAGCAGAGTTACGCATTACTCACACAGATGTGATTCTCACAACTTTGATGAAAAGCTCTGTCACATCATCATGATATGGGCCAATTATCTAATGAAATAAGTAAAATCAATACAGAGGCACACATTCTGTCAACACTGGCTCTCTCCATGCGTGTAAATTTACCGTAGCTGTCGCCTTGGCTGCCATCTGCTGAACAGCCTGCGAGGTGAAATGATGGAGGAAGAGCAGGAGAGAGGTTTCTAATGAGGCAGAAAAACAGTGATGGAGCAGAGGTCATGTGGAATGACCCTGAGGAAGGACACCAACAGCGTCCGCCATCTGGAGTCCATCGCTCTGCCTGCAGCTGCTCACCTGGAAAGCTCAGTGTAGCAGTGGAAATTTGTGATCAGAGCTGAAGCAAGAGTCCACCTGCATTTAGTGACAGTGCGTTTAATCCTGCAGAACACTAAACCTGTAATTTGCTTTGGCAGCTACAGCACAGTGTGCTGGGTTATCTAAAGAACAACAATGACAAGGCGCTCCTTCTGTTTACATGCAGGCATATTTCAAATTTATTATTTATTTCCAAAAAATCACAGAGAGCACTTTATATTATTTATACAACAAAACAAACATCTGGAAATCTACTTATATTTCCATCAGTGAGTTCAAATGGGACATTTTAAAAGTAAAGGAGTCACAGGAGAAACTGCAGTTTTTGGCAGTTTCTGTGTTGGCTTCATTGGTCAGTTTCAGAGGTTGCTGCTAGGTTAGAGCTTATTATAAATGTACTGAAAAGTATGTCATGTTGTGAAAGGTTGTATTTTCTTAAACCTAACCAAATGGTTTTTAGTACCTGAACCTATCCATTAAATAAAGCAAAAGTAAAAAGTGAGTTTAAAAAAACGCAGTAAAATTTGTCTGGTATCTCTCAAGGGCCAATATTGTGCATTAGGCACTTACAAAGTGCCTTGATTTTCTTATGGGCATTTTTGCAAAAGTTAACTTTTTAGTTTAATTTCCACCATCAAGTCAAAGAAATCTACTGGACAGATAAACTTAACCTGAAGCTCTGGCAAAGGATGCCCTTGTACATTAACGGGAGACAGAGGTGGCATCTGTTAAAAGGCCATGATGCACCGTGATGGCAATGCATCAAACCAAAATATACTATAAAAAAAAAAATGTGACCTTCTTCATTGCTTTAATGGAATTTCTTGTCAACACATTGACAAATTAATTAAATAAAAAAAGACAAATTTTCAAACTCTTAAAATCTTCTGACAGCCTGTCCTTCCTACTCTCACCCTGAGCAAATAACTACAGATAAAGGCACTAGTACACTCAGATTATTAATGTTTTTAGCAATATTTATGGCAAAATAAGATTTTCTTAAAGGTATTTTTGCAGATTGAATTTTTTAGCTTATTTTCCAGCATCAAATCAAAGAAATCCACCGGGTTGATCAATTTAACCTGAGGCTCTTATCGCTCAATGCACCATTTGTAATTCATTCATTTAAATATATTTTTAATCAAGCCTAAAAAATATTTTAGAGAGTGCCTTCTGGATTCTGAAATACTATTGATTATATAAATGTTGTCTTTAAAATTTAATAAACGGTCTCTTTTTGTAATGTTTATTCATATTAATTTCAGAAATCCAGCATATTTCAACATCAAGGGGGAGTCCAACAGTTTTCATATTGTGAATTTTTCTTTTTGAATATTCCACCCACGTGAATTACAATTAAACCTAGTTAACAAGGGTAATACCACTCTTATCCAAAATACTGGAGGAAAAAAAACAGCTTTAAAACCCTTGTAACCTGGTCTTTTGCATTTCTGCTGCTGCACTAATGTGAAATGAAATGTGAAATTTCAGCACCTTGCTGATATCAGAATCAGAATACTTTATTAATGCCCAAGTTAGAAATTACTTTATGTTTTTAGAACTAAATGTGATGCCTGTCGCCCTCAAGAGATACTTAATATTTCCCAGACCAGCACCAATGACTTTGTGGGATAACTGAGCTCAAACCCAGGTGGAAGTGAGAAACAAGCTGAAGTGTTCATCAAAATAAACAATGTTGATGAAGTACTTAAATAACATTACATAACATGGGGGAAGCATAGCAGACAAGCTGCAGCTTGGCATAAAGATAACCTAACTATGCTAGATGACACAACACAGAGCAAGAGAAAAGCAGGGGTATAAATACACATGAGACTAATGACAAAGTGACAGCAGGTGGTAAGGGAGCACAGGTGACAACAATCAAGGGCAGGAAGTAAAACTGAGCATAATGTATGAGCCATGACTAGTTACCAAAGTAAAACAGGACGTGAGACACACACAGAGTGTTGACATGACAGCTTGACAGAATTATATAAGCACAAGATGATAACAGATAAAAATAATAACAAAGTAAACATAGGGAAGAGCTGGAACTGAGATTCAAAAGACTAAACACAAGAAACACAGACTCAAGGTGAAACAGGAAGGTACAACAAGCAACACACAGACTGAACACAGGGAAACATGAGAACGACAATAACTAAACTAAGAAAGCAAACTCAAACAAACTCAGTAGTCAGTAAACTAGAACTTAAAGGCAACACACAGAACTAGAGCAAGAGAAAACAAACTGTAATTAGTACAAAAGCTTAAAATCCAAACTGAAGAATCACAATAAAAAATACTAAATATAGGTAAGGCTAGAACTAAGGCTCAAACAAAAAAAGGGAATGCAATTAGCCGAGCATAAAAACTAAGAAACCATAAATAAACCTAAAGAAAACATACAAACCAGGCTTTAAAAACCCAGGACCATGACACCAATCCTCTTATCAGTCCATGTGAAACTGGACAAGTGCCTATAAAAGCACAAACAGGACCTTCACTTGTTTGCATGTTTTAATATAATTTGATAAACACTCTAGAAGAATTAGCGATTTTTGTGAATTCTGGACAGACAGATGAGGACTTCTTGCCATGGCACTGGGCATCAGTCCTTGGGAAATAGCAACCTACGACTCCTCTGGGGGTATTTACCTGTGAAGTTGTCAGTAATGATTAATGAGTTATTGTGATAACATTTCAAATCTCTTTGGCTGCGACGCGACCAGGTCAGAACCATAATATATCCCAGGTTTCATCCTGGAGACATAATAAAGCATTTAATACAGATGATCAGAATAATGGTGAATGATTTATATGCATGCTCCTCCATCTACACTTCAGTCAGTTTTAATTGTATTTCTTAGTGCCCTGAGGGTCACTATAGGAAATGGCTGAAGGACTCAACACTGAGAAACTTGCCACATCAATACTGGAGTGACAAAGTCTACATAAGGAGGTAGGAGGGACATCAGTAGTGTAAATCACATGGTCGCAGAATCCCAAGATGTGTGTAAGCTTTGTTTTGTTTTCACTCACTGCTTAGTTTTTTTTTTCATTTGCTCTTTAACCAGGTTTATAGATGAATACTAATTGGTAAGATTTAAGAAAAATGGTTTGGGTTAAAATTTTCCTCTTTATGGTGTTAACCCAGCTTATTTAAGAAAATAGCAGCTCTGAAACCCTTTCATTAGGTTAGTTACATTTTAATTTGCTGTTTACTCTCATGAGGTTTATGCATAATAACTGCTTGCATTATGTGTAGGAAAAGATCCTAGTCTGGATTAAAACATGCTTGTTCACAATGTCAAGCATGCATGGAAACAAAAATATGTAGGGGTGATGAAGGGTCAAGTTTGACACTAAGCGGTCCTCAGCAAGTGTCCATTTGATGTGTTGGAAGTGGCAACATGCTCATATAGGAGGACCTCCTATGTGAAGGAATGAAGGAATTTGTTCTCTGATTATACCTGTTGTGGATAGCTGGAGGGACCACAGATGAGTAGTCGGTCCTGTTTTAACTTTGAAATCCACTCGAAAGCGCGCATGTGTAGTTGGTGCAGAGCTGCATGTTCACCATCTGATGACAACATCTCTACTGAAGTTTATTTATTCTAGGTTTGACTACTCCAACTTCCTACTTTCAGGTATATATGGAAAGTTGCCACCTCGCCTCCAGCTACTTCAGTTCTTACAAGTTCTGGCTGTCAGCACCACATTACCTTATCCTGTCTTCTCCCCACTGGCTTCCTGTATGCTTTAGAATTGGTTTTAAGAGTTTAACAATAATTTTTAAAACACGTCTGGATCTGGCCCCAAGCTTCACAGCAGAAATGTTGGCCTCGTATAAAGCAGATCAAAAGCCTTTTGAACATCTTTGGAACATTATCTTTTTACCAAATCTTGACAATCAAAACAGGAAAATAATCATTCCAAATGACACACATCAAAAAAATCTTCACTTTTTTTTACCAAAAAAAGTCAGTTTTGCTTTTCTCCATAACATAATCACAGTAATGATGATGACTTAGACAGGTTAAATCTAAAAGTGGCCGTGTTTTTGATATCAGGGGCCCTCAGCCATCCTCTTTGATTTAGAATTCTGCATTTTGCTTGTCTGGCAAAGCTGCCTGCAAACTCCATTTTATAAGGTACTATTTTAAAAAACTCATTTTTAAAGTTATTAATATGAATAATCAATGCTTCTTATTTTAAGAAGTGCTCAGTAGGAGTTTCATTAGGATATGAGGTTATGATGCAAATGATGAGAGGTACACTCTTAAACCAGTGTTGCATGAAATGAATAGAAATGTTAAATGAAAGGACTACCAAACATGTTTCTACCTCCAATAATAATGTGGCTATATGTTTCACACAGAGGAAAGCACATTTCCCAAAATGAAAAACAATTAACAGTTTGGGGGTTGGCTGTGAGCCCTGCGGTAGTTCAGGGTTAGTGCTATATCAATGCAGACCATTTAAGGTATTTTCACCTGATAAATTATTCAAGTTTTCCCTGCACTTGCTCTTTTGGAGCTTTAATGATATGCTGCAGTTGTGTTTTATTTATTGTGTGGATGTGTGTTGTTCTCAAATTGGCATTTGCTTATGTAAAACTTGTATAAATAGATGTACTTGATGTACAGGATACACAAATATGTCTTCAGCTTACTGCAAGGTGACTACTGTGTGTGTCATCAGTCAACCACATACCCCTTCTGTGGTGTTGCTCTGAGCTCTTATCTGACCAGCAAAATGATTTGAAAAAAGCTATGAGCAAACAAGGCTTCATTACCACCAGCCTGACTTAGTCTAGAGTCTCCTCCAGCATGGCCAGCTCTCTATGTTGCTGAAACAAACAATGAGTCTATTCACCACAGGAAAAGTTTTTTGTTGTGAATTTTTGTTGAGGGTGGATATAGCTTAAAATAGTGTGTGTGTACGTGTGTGTGTGTGCGCGTGTGTGTGTGTGTGCAGGGGGGAAGAAAATGTTCTTACAGCTCACATTACAACAAGGAAGGCAAATGGGTAAAGTACATAAACTGGGATGTTAGAAAACATTTTGATTGTGGTTGTATAAGCCATAAAAAGAAAGCCACAACTAGTTTGGAATGCAATGATATTTAATTCAACTGTGCTGCATCTGGGAATATCACAGTAAGTTAGGATCAATAACTATTTCCACTACATTTGAAAAACTATTATAAACTCCTGCCCAGTTCCAGCTGGAATGGACAGGACCAACGCATAATGGCTCCCACCATGAATTTCGCCTTCAACTTAAATCCTCATCATTTTGACACTAGAACCGTCAACATTCCTAACCCTCTAAAACAGCCAAGGCTGGGTCATTTTGACCTCATCCCGCAACAATCAGCAGCAATGGCAAGGAAGTCTGTTCCTGATGAGGGTAATGCTTTTTCTGAGTAAGCTTTAACAAAACAAGTATTTAAGATAAAAAATTTTAGGTTTTATTGGGTTTACATATGATTTTGATTATTTCATTAGAGAGGCTAAAGGTAAAATATATTTCAGAATAAACTAACATACATTTGAATAATTTAATTATTGGAGAGTAACATTATAAAAATTTTTTAAAACTTTGGATAACATGTGGCATTACACTAAAATAAAGAAGGTATAGAAACAGAGCACTCACTGAAATAAATGATTTTATTAATGATGCCTTTGTTTTCAAATTCAGAACAGTTTGCTGCAACAAAATTAGAAATATATTTTAATGAATTATTTATTGCATAATTAGAACACTGAAAGTTTGTCATATCATCCACATTTGTCTCCTTATTAACTAGACCTCTCTTTCACTCTTGTCCACTGCCCACTCTGCTCTGCAGCAGTCTGCAGCCCTTCACCTCCTCAGCACTGCTCCTCAAGTCAAAAACCCGATCCGATTCAGCCACTTTGCTCCATATTTAACTCTTTACCTGCTCTAGTCCCAAAGACTTACAGACCTGTTGGCAAGCCCCTGGCAACCCAAAATTGCAACCTCCTGCAACTGCTGCACAACCGTAATTCAAATTTACACTTTGCACTAGATGATTGGCCAATGGTTATGTAGAATAATCCCAGCTCACCTGCTCGCCAGCTGTTGTTAGGATTTATAATCAATTTGACTATAATGTGAATGACTGATCCTTAATTATTATACGAGCAATTATTTTTACTGTTGGTCATATATGTATATATATGTATGAGTATACATATAGATACATATATATTCTTTTCCATGAAGGTTACAGGATTCTTAATTCTGTCTCACAAGCAATAACACAGTCTCTCATTTGTGAGTTTTATGACACTTTCACACACACAGTCACATTCCATTCTGGGGGGTTTCAGTGTGTGTCAGGGGTAGACCCATTCTGGAAAAGTACTCAGAGAGGTGGGTTTAGAGCAAATTGAGAACAAAGAAAGAAGTTTTTGAACAGGGTGTCTTCATTGATGATGGAGAAGCAATCTGACCTAGAGACCAAGACCAGCTTCTCTTTCAATTAAAAAGGGAGGCTTAAGTTTAAACTTTAACTTCTCC